>JABCMJ010009763.1:0-12423 GCA_014822125.1 Arbutus unedo | reverse complement strand
CAGAACCAGGATGCGCGTTCATGGCCAAAATGAACATAACAATGAGAACTAAACTGTTTTAGGAGAAATTTCTGTGTGGAGTCTGTCGTCTCGGTTTATACAAACGACAGAACAGTTCAAGACATTATGTTCACTGATTTGTTAGTAAATCCGATAGGCTTTCACAATGGAAGGTTCAAGGCCAAAAGCTACCTATCCTATGCAGGGATTATCTGATATGCTCTCTCTCTTGATATTGGTATTTTGAGTCAACTAGGTTGGGTTTCCATCACGGTAGTTTTTCTATTTTATCCCTTTAGTTAGCAGATCTGCAATATTATTTTTTGACATCACGTTGTCAAAATGTGACAATCTAACTTGAGAGCAGTTCTTTAATGGTATTTTGTCAACGACAACATGTCGTGACTTACCATTACATATTACTCTATGCTTGTCCAATTTTCAATTGGCTATCACAATTTACACGTATTGTTGGCACAGATTTTCGACTATCAAGGAACATCTTCCAACAATTTACGTAGTCATTCTGACCCTTCAGTTGTCTTGTCTAGAGTAATAAACTCTGACTAACATCATAGAACGTGTTATGCACTTCTATTTGGAAGATTTTCAACACACAGCTGCACCTGCTAGTACGAAACATACCCACTTATGGATTCCGAATCCTTTATATCAGATATCCAAATTGCATTACTGTATCTTCCCAGTACCGCAAGATATCTAGTATAATGCAGCTCATAGTCATGAGTGTACCCCAGGTATCACAACACATTGACTATCACTTTCCAGTGGTTCTCCCCTAGATCTACACGCAATCACGTGTTCAAAGAATGATTCATTTCTCGATCTCCTGATCACATTCTTGTGAATATCAAGTAGTTCATATTCATTCACGAGAATCTGACATGCACTACAAAAATCGGCCAACGAACAGTTAACGATTTTTTTCCCATTTTCTGACCCCCTCTTGGGTGTAGGTCACATCTACTAGATACCCCCACAATTCAAGAATTAAGGGGTAGGCTCTCGGCCCCCACATTCTTGAATTTTTAATCACTTTCCTTACAGGGTACCTCACATTGAGAATATCATTCATGTTCCGTGATAAAACAAAATTTATCAGTCATAGCAATCACCATTGCTTATAAAGCATGATTTTCAATTCAACAACTCTATAGAGTTAAAGTGAATAAACAAGTTGATCGAGGATACTGGGATTTGCACTACATAAACAAGTTGATCGGATTCAATTCCATAAAATAATTTCAGTAATCGACAAATTACAATATAGATTCGGAAAATAGAATACAATACCGAACCGAGTCCTGTGAAATCACAGTCCCCTTAAAACAGATTCGCCGCCTCCCGTGGGTGTTGGAGGATCGCTCCGGCGCCTGTCTCCCAGGGTAAAACGGCTCACGCCGATGGAACACCACCCAATCGACCGCCTGTCGAACTAACTGTGTTTGTCTCTATCTTCGTAAAAACCACACGGAAATCATTCGATTTTTCGGTGTGTTAAAACAAATAAAAGAATTCACTACTTATAGAAATCCTAAAACTCTAAAACCACCAAAATCATAAATAGAGGAATAAATTGATATCAATGGTGCAATTGATGGACATCAATGCAACCGGTGTCCCAAATTCATTCACAACCCTATCAAATTTCCAACAAAACAATCATTAGATTGAATGAAAAATTGGTCCAAGTCGTTTACGTAGCGAAAACAATTATCGACATCATCATCATGTAAGTTCACTTGGTTCTTAAGTTAAGCTTTTTGTAGAATGAAGTTTGCCAGCAAACCCTAATCAAAATCACCAAGGCATCTCTAATCTCTTTATCTCCCCCTCAAAATACCCACAATTAACGTTCTTTCACACTTACCTCATCTCCAACATCGAACCTTGACTATTTCGGGGCACTCTTATATCTCTTTCATTGTAGTGCCCCATATATTGTTTGATTTCGGAATTGAATAATTATTAGGTGTCAGATCGGAATTGAATCTGAACCATAGGAGTACTAGATATATATTTTATGCGATGATTCGTGGGTTTTAATTTAGTTGGCCAATTAAAGGACTATTACTTGTTGAGACCAATTTATATGGTAGTGCCCACGAACATGGTATGTAACCTAGATCTGATTGATATTGATGATTTCGCATGAATTTAATTTATACTCAATGCATGTTTAATTGAAATCATATCATAGAATTTTATTATTTCATGTTGAGCATGACTGATGAACATCGCGCATGCATCCATGAAAATTAAAAGTTAATTGAACGACAAGATTAAATGACCTCATTATTGCAATAATGAGTGATAATCAGAATGATTCATTATAGGGATGGCAACGGGACGGATCAATGGCAGATATTGATATGAAATTAGGGTGTGCCAAGTCACCCTCTAAAGCCATTTTCGAAGAATATATCTTTAGAAAAATAATTTAATTTTGACTCAGAAATACGATTATGTTTATAAAATGACTCCTTTATAAGAAATTTGGTCTCGAAAATATAGATGAGTTTAAAAATTTACTGTTACGAGTTGATAAGGTGTTAGACATCCAACATCGCCCATTTGGTACTTAATTTCAATTTTATTTTATTATCCTTGGCCAAAGTGATAAATATATAGTGCTAGAATGTACAACTGGATGAAACAGGGTGCGAGGGTAGGGTCTGGCCTCGACTTACGTAATTCAGCCCTCAGTGAGAAAAATATTGAGCCTAGCATATATTAAACTTTTACCGAAACATGATAGGCAAACTAACGTCTACCTGTCATGTTTCCATTCCCGAGGTGTCAAGTACTTTAAATCTCTAGCGTAAGAACTTTTAAATTTAACAATAGCTCGATTCTATTTTATTCATGAATTACCATATTAACCTTTCTTGAAATTACAATATGCCATCTTGGCCTAAACCAAGTCAGCTATTATTGCATTTTCACTCATTTTTCACTAACTACCTATGTTACCAGCATTCCAAAAATTACAAAATTAATTTGATGCAAAATGTCAATATCATTCCGATAATCTTTCGAAAAAGCACGACATGTAAAACTGGCGTAAACTGCCAATTTGAATGACATATTTTAATTTAAGATTATCAAAATCAAAGACCAAGATACATGGACAGCACAATGGCTATTCATATTTTTCAATTTTTAGGCAGGACACATGTTTGCTTAAACTTATTTTTTTAATCTATAATCCTTTATCTCGGCAGCTACTTAATCACTGACGGTCCAAATTATAGAAATGCTTGAATTTGTATTTTATTCACAATTCTTCATCCTGGCAGCTACTCAATGGCCGATAGTCCAAATTGTAAAATATAATAAATGTCACTTCGATCACTATAATCTATTGCGAAAAGATAACGTGTACTGTCCGTTAAATTTTCATTTCAAAACACTGGCTACTATGACAATCGTGTGTTTACGAAATTCTAAAATTATCGCGATTTTTAGTTAGATAATATGGACAGCATGTCAGCGTGAACTAACGGCCACTATTCATATTACTTATCTATGAAGTAACGAATTTTTGTCTTTTATTGATTTTACATAAAAGTAAAAAAAAAAAAATAGCAATAACTGTTACAGGGAGAGAGCAAAGGGAGAGTTAGGAGTTAAATGTGACGGTTGTCAAGCATGCCGTAAATGTCAATATCGTTTTCGAAAAAAATTGTATAACGAGAACTAAAAAATAAGCATGGCAAAGTAGGTAAAGCAATTTGGAACCATGTAACATGCCAATTTTATCCTAGAGTCTTCAACATACAAATTTTTCTTAAGTCAAAATACGAAAAGTACGCCGGCTTCGACTATCACAATTTTGATTTCAAAAAGACGACGTCCTGACATTCTAGAAGTGTAGACTAGAAATATCTAGAAATAGACTAGATGTTCTGGAAATGCGAACTAGAGATGCGAACACCGATTTTTCCAAGCTTGATATTCACATTAAAAATAAAAAGAAGAAAAAACTAAAAACGGCGACATTCTGACATTCTAAAAATACGAACTAGAAATCTCTAGAAATTGAAGAAATTTCTAAAATTGCGGATTAGAGATACGAGTGTCAATCTTTCTGAGCATTATATTTACATTGAAAATAAAAGAAAAAGAGAGTGAGAATCAAATAAAGAGAGCAAAAATTAAGTAAGAAAAGTAGAAATCGAAATGAAGCAGCTGTTGCAGCGCTACCTTGTATTGATATCAGAATTCGCCGATTACAAATGAAAGAAACACAAAAGACTAGACTAAATCATAAACTGATGTAACAATAGATATTAGATTTTGGTAATACCCTAGACTATACTAAAGCATAAGTACTTTTAGATCTTTTTTATAATTGAAAATAAAATGGATAGAGATTTTGCTTGTATTTGAACCAAAATTCTAACCAAAGAACTATAACCCTAATATTGTTCTGATACCGAGAGTTCGAAACTAAAGAGATAGAATTTCTCGGAGGAAGAACACACGAGGTATTTTATGGTTTGGGACTCTCTGATTTTTGTATGGAAGAAGAGAAAAATACAGAAAAATGAATCGAAAAAGAAAGACGGAAAGCCTCTACTTCAATTTCGCTCTCGGGTTTTTTATCGAGTTTTGGCTTCTGCTTCATGGTTGAGGGAAATTCTTGAGAATTATTTATGACCAACTTAAGGGGCAAGAGAGTTGTAAAATTCTGATCCTCGCTGCATTGGTCAAGCCCATATTTATAGAAATCGGCAACCAATGAAAATCAAACCTATATATGAAGTAATCATCCGTTTGAAAATATTTCCAAAACCATTTTCTAGCCAAAATAATTTCACCTAGCCACACCTGCACCATAGTGGTGCCTATAATATGCCGAAGGTGCGCCCCATGAACTCATAAAGGTGTTGAAATTACTAAAATACCCCTAGTCACTTGTACGCGCACTGAAACACTTATTTTTTATGAGAAAACTTTAAACGAATTCAGATCGGACAAAGAATATAGTTGTTAAACTCATATCGACATGCTGATCAATAATATGTGTTCTTCGAAATTTGAAAATATTATCTCATAAATAATGCATTCGGATAATGCCGGTTGGTCGTTAATTGTTTTAAAATATGGCTTTTTGACTTACCGATCTTAGATTGAACCCCGGATATAGCCATTGAACTCACATTGATGTGTTGATCAATATATGTGCTCTTTGAAGTTTAAAATAGTTGACTCGAAAATCGTGATCTCGAGGTCTCATTCTAAACAACCAAAAACTCTCATCGTCGTCTGTTTTTTACCTAGTCAGTATTAGTGGACTTCTATCACTATACTAATCAATAATATGAAGTCTTCATGATTTGATAAAGTTGTCTTGTAAATAGTGCTCCCAATGCCTGATCTATGCAAAGACAAAACAGCCCTTTCTTTGTCGAATTATCAAATTTCTTTAGGTTTATTCTTAGATCATTCAATTGATCTCTGAGACATTTCAATGTCATCATATTTGAGATTCTTTGTGAAAATTGGGATGGTGAAATCACCCTTGCTTAATTAGACGTCTTCCCGTTCCTGTTAAACCAGGAGGACAAAACTGTTCATCTATACTCGGATCTCCCTCGAACCTCCTTCAAATGGCCTGACTGATCCCTGAGACATGCTAAAACCCTGACATAGACTGAGGAGATGTTTCGGGCCGATTATCTGATGATGTGAAGCTTGTACTTGCTGAATCGGCCTTCAGGGGCAAAATCGTCATTTGCACCAAGATTTCACTAAGCCTTCAGTGGTTGCTCAATTATCATCCAAATCATGTTAATGGGTCTGCTCAGTGATTGAAAGTATCTCTAATGAAGTTCTTCGGTCTTAAGATCATTCTACGCGTCATGGACCCAATCGGGTAAAATAGTCATTCTACGCATAAGCTTCTTATGAACCCATTCTGATGATATGTTTCATGATAGTTTTGAGCGGTGGGACAAAATCTGGTATCAACAAGAGCAACTATGAGTGATCCAGCTAACAACTTTTTAATTCTTCCACCAAGTTAGATGAATTTTTTAAAATAGGATGCTTGTATTACATATCATGATTTCTTTTTCTTTTTTTTTGTTCGTAGGAAAATACTTTTTATGTGATGCAGCATATACTCATATTTGTGGATGTATGGCCCCATACCAAAATGTATGATATTGGTTATCTGATTGTCTAAATGGTCGCCTTCCTAGAACAAGAGAAGAGAGATTCAACCTAGCACATGACAGATTAAGAAACATGATTGAACGTTATTTTGGAGTATTGAAGGCTCATTTTTCAACACTTAAAAAGATATCATCATATTCTTTTGCTGCACAGAGAAATATAGTAATTGTAAGTATAGCCATACACAATTATCTATAGAGAACTTGCATTTAGATTTTTTTTTTACCTATTCAACGATCCAAATGTTTTTTATGACAACGCTCATCAACACGGGCATAATTTAGAAGTAGGGGGTGGATCGAGCCAAGCTAGCTAGATTTGTATGCTCAACTTACATGAAAAATTAAAACGCAATTGAACAATATCAACTATTCTTGAACTTTAAACGTAATTTTGGTACTTTAGACATTAACTTTTTAGTCATCAATAAATTTTAAAGTAACTATATTATCATGTTGCCTAAATTGTGTACGTTATTACTTTTTTGTTTATATAAATGTGTATGTTCTACCATTCTTTGTGAGTATATAGAGGGCTAAGTTGAAAAATCAACTTTAAATTTCAACTCCTTGTGCATACCAAATAACTTAATTAATTAATTCAGTACTTAAATTTTAATATATAACAAACATCTTTTATACTTAAAAAAATTCAATATTTAATTTTCAATTTAAAGTTTTAAGTTTTAAGTTTTATCAGGCAACACCTTTAGATTGTGTCTTTATATTTTAAATGAGCTAAAATTTACTCTATTTTTAAAATAAAAATGCTAGGTATTTACTACAGCTCAGTTTAAAATTTAATTTGTGAGAGTGATATTTTTAAATCGTTAGATGTGTAGAATAAAAGTTAAAATTTGTAATAAAAAATAAATGGCCATTAAAAAATAATTCAAAAGTTAGTATAGAATAGGACTATTTTAAATTGTTCAATGTGTAGATGAGTAGAATGTGAAGTTGCAAATTATAGAAAGAAAAATATTCTTCTTGAAGATACTCTTCAATCTTGTTATATAAATGTTTAATTTTTTCATGACTCAAATAAATTAAAGGATTAATTACACTTTACTCCCTTTAACTATAAACATTTTTTCACGTTACCCCCTATATTTTTTTGGGTACAACTTACCCCCCTTCAACTATAAAAATGTGACATAATATCCTGTTGTTAGATTTTCCGTCTAATATTTAACGGTAAAAGTCATTAATGTGCACGTACTTGTGTACTTAAAAATAATTATTGTGACTGGAATGCCCTTCATTGTAAATATAAAATTTGTAATACATAATACATAATTTATAATATATAGATTAAGTTAGTTAATATTAATTCTTATTTTAATTTGTATTGTAAATGGATTTTAGGTATGACACATTGTAATAGTTTAACACTTAGTAATATGTTAACGTTATATTATAACAAAATATGAATAAAAAATGACACCTCGCCATGTATCCGCTTGGTTATATATCTTTCAAAAAAGCTAAAATAAACATTCTTATTTAAGTATTTATAGAGTATATATAATTTAATTGGTTTGCATTCATAATATTTTTGTATAAAATTTCATAAAATTTGAAAAAAATAGGTAATATTTGTGGAAAGATTTATAAATTTTGTTTAAAAATTCATAAAACTTGAAAAAATTATAAAATTAAGAAAAATATATAATGACATACAAAGATATTTTTTTACAGAGAAATAAAACATATCGAAAAGCTTAAAAATAAATACATCAAGAAATAAATGAATCAAAGTTTGATTTAATGCTATGAATTTATGTCAAAATGTTATGAATTTAATACGTAAACAATGCAAATTAAATAAAATAAAAATTAATACTTATAATCCATGAATTATATATTATGTATAATGTTGTGTGTGTAGGGTATTCTAATCACAATAAATATTTTTAAGAGCACATGCACACAACAACACATGATGTATACCGTCAAATATTGGACGAAAAAGCTGACAGTAAGACATTATGTTATTTTTCTATAGTTGAATGGAGTAAGTTGTAGTCAAAAAAAAGATAAAGGGAGCAATGTGAAAAAAGGTCATAGTTGGAGGGGGTAAAGTGTAATTAATCCTAAATTAAATGAAAAATTATGTTACAAAATAAAAATGTTATTCGAAAGTTAAGATGCGATGCATATAGATAAAGAGACAATTGGGTTCAAAGTCAACAATAAATAGTTTCAGAAGGTACAACATAATTGGAAAAGGCTGGCAACAAACTATAGGGGTAAAAGTCATGTAGTGAAAAGCATTTCATTCAAGAAAAAATTTAGGAAAACATTTCATGTGTCTAAAACCGTTAGACGTTGTCTTTGTCTATAACGTGTCTGGAACATCAGTGTTCCTAGCATTACTCTTCATTCAAATATGTCTAGGTTTTGAGGGTATGAAAGTAAGACTTATACCGCTGTGCTAAGCCAAACATGCCCAGTGTACCCCCAGTGTGAAACATCACCACTTTTGCACCTCCTTCCGCCTCTTTGTGGCTAAGTTGCGTTGCCAGTTCCCAAGCCACTAGGGTGTATATTGGGTCGACCAGAACCCCAGTTTGCTGCGCGATTTGCTGGCATACCTTTACTTCTCCTGCCAACACCTTGCCAAATTTGAAAGGCAGAACCATATAAACCATCTACCCCTTAATAACAATAGTAAAATCAAACTCCCTTGCCCGTATTGCAGCTTCCCCTAATTGGATTCAAATGCTACAGTTGAGTCAATCTTGTTGCTCATGAGTCATGGCGTAGTAACCTCATTTTAGGTAGCTAAGTTAAGAGCTGCTGTCTCTATCCATATTTGTTTGTCCATTTTTCATTATTTTGGTTAACTCAATAAATCTCTTATATTTTCTAATTTGCTTGTTTCAGATGATTTTGACAATTTTGCCTATAATAACTAAGTGAGATGTTTTGATTGGTGAAATTTATTTTCAACATACATATTTGTAGACATGATTAAAGGGCACAAAGGCAAAAAAGAAAACCAAAGAGAGAAGGAGAGAGTAAGAAACAAATGGATTGCAATGTTTGCACTATGAAATGACCCAAGCCCCAAACAAGAAACAAACCAAAAAGAGAGAAGAAATGAAAAATAGTGAAAAGGCATCTCACTTACTTTCTTGGGCAGCTGCGTTCTAACCAGTTAACAAGTGTACCATTTCGTCTGTTTAAGAATTGGTCAACAATGGGCACCATAAAGCATCTTTGGAATTCAGAAATCAATCGTTCCTCCTGTTTCTGGTACCCATCAATATTATCAGCCAGCATCACTGCATGTATCTCCCATGGGAGCCTGACCAAAAAAGGGGGAAAACAAAAAGCATTTGTTATCTTTTGCTGTCACACTATTTGCCTTTATAAGAACCTAACAGAAAAGAAAGTACCGAAACCATTCAAAAAATTTAAGATCTGTTAACTAAACAGGTTATTCAGGTATAAGTAAGAACACACCCCAAACACATTGCTCCAAGTCCTAAACCAATGGCTGTTGTCCCAGTCCCAGCATCTACTACAATCTTTAAGGCTTGCTGTTTCCCAAAAAGTCAGTTTTGGGACAAGTACTGCACCAGGCGAATGACACCTACAAAGAGGCCATTGACACTAACTATATCAGTGAATTAAAACCAATCTTTGATAGATAAAAATATCCAACCCAAGACACAAAAATGGACTAGTCAAATACCAAAGAGTAAAGATATTGGACATGAAGGCAACTAATCAAAAAGGAGCTAAGGCGCACAAAAAATTTGCCAACCATAATAACAGAAAACTTTTCCACGGCTGTTTCAGGATCTTAACAGAAGACGAGAACTTCTAGGGTGGCCATGACCATCTGATCATGCGCCTATTTTCCTGATTTTGGCCTTATTTCTTTGTATCATTCATGAAAATTGATTGAACTCTTTTGCACAACGAGGTAAATTGTCTTTGAATGTTAAAGACAGGGCATTAAACAAAAAGAAAAAGAAGAAGAAGAACACAGAGAAATAGAAAGGTTAAGACCACTGCAAATAGGTGCTCAAACAGTTCCCATTTTCCTTTCTTTTATTCGTCTTAGATTTAGCCATAGAGTAACAGAAGTTGTGTAGTCATGATGAGTCCTCAACTACAAGAAATGCGCAAACATTTAACCAAAAGGTAATTATCAAAGCAAATTTTAAACTTACCTAGCAAGCCAACAGCATCTCCTGCACCTTCATTGACAATCACAACTCGTTTTGAATTTTCGGCAGATCTATGAGCATCCAATCGCTCAAAATATCGTTTTCCAGATGTTTCAGAGTTCAAGGAATCCTCAAAAATATCACCAAGGCATACAACAGAACCACTGCTGCCTGCTACCGAATCAGCACACTGTAAAAGCATTTCCTCCCTCTTGGCATAAAGAGATCTAGGAACATATATGACATTTCCATACAGTGATGAAATGAGGTTGTAGCCAGTAGGAATTTCAGGTTGTTCTCCTCTGAGAAGCAAATGGGACCTCAGTCCTCTCTCTGCACATGAAACAGCTGCCAGACAAGCAAGCCAATTACTGAAACTTGCCTAAGTGGCTCACTCAAGAAGTCAAAGGAAACTGGAATTTGCTACTTTTTTTTTTTCAAGGAAAAGGAGGAAGATAAATGCATTCCCCTTGAAAACTAAGTACCTACCAATAGCTGCTGTATGCACACTTTGGCAACCTCCACACGTAACCTAGAAAATGTCTGATTTGAATATTACTCTGTCCTAAAAATGACTCCATATTCTAAAATAGATAAGGAAAAAAAATCATGGGTGCTACATGAATATGTATTAGAGAAAAAAGACAAGAAAAATGAGAAGCGGTCAAGATCCACCATAGAACAGATTCTTGTATAATAATGTCAATGATCAATCAGTGTGATTATCTCCTGTGCCAACTATAAACCTCCATGCATCCTTTTACATGTAATTTTTCAACCGAATACCATGCCACATGCTTGTGTGTTCTAAACATATTATAATCATCAAACAGAGCCAATTATCATGAACATGTCGAAAATTAAAGTTGAATCTTAATTTGCAACAGCCTTTAAATCTAACACAGCTGAGGTGCCAAAAAAAGGATGAAGGAGTGCTGACTCACAATGTCCATTACTGAATAATCTTCAATGAGAGGAAACAGCCCATCAAGTTTTCTTGCCTTGTTACCATTCACAAGTGGGTGCAACAAATCATCCCTTACTATATAAAAGGATGGCTGTTGGTCATTCATTTCCATCAAGGTATCCCCCAAAGCTGGACTAGTGTTGTTTGAGAACCGAAGACTTTCAAGTGGTTTGCCCTCGTGTTGCATTTGAATGCCAGATACCACCACTTTGTGAATCTTGGTATCGGGCTTAAGAAGTGTCCACCTTCTGTCAAGCAGTTTTGAGATGAATACTTCTCCACACACTTTTACTTCAGAAGGGCCCTGAAACCGAGAGAACATGTTATTTACTATACAAGAGGCGTGTCACACATGTTGAGAATCCAAGTCAATGAAAAATCCAGGCAAATATTATAGAAAGTCAATGAACGTGTCAGTTAAGGTAGATAGTGTAGTCTTTTAATAGTCGTGCTATTGACCAAAGATTGAATCATGCTTTAATTCAAAAGTCAAGGCGGTTTATGATCAAGCAAGGGTCAAAACCCCAAACTCACTCCCAGTCCCCACTGAATCAAAAGAAGAAAAGACTAGAAAAGTAGAAAACAATCATTTGCATGTTTACTTAATATTTCCTCATCAATTGCTATTTACTTGCATGTGTAAAGTACCAGCTATGAACCCAAGACCTTGCACCTGATGTGCTGACAAGATTGATTAATGGAATCTCTAATACCCCGTTTGGTTGGAAGGAAGGAGGGGAAAAAGAGTGCTGGTTACTTCACTTAGTTGAGGAGTAGAGCAAGGGGAAAAAATGACGAATGTTAAGCAGGCTGCCAAATCTTCCTCCTTCCTTCTTTCTTCTGAAACAAACAAAAAGCAGCTGAAACCTTCCCTCTGAGTATCTCCTCTCGTCGTTTGCCTCCTTTCAATGATCCCTTCCAACTATAGCAGAAAATTGTCGAGATCGCCTTGATGTTTGGATAGTGGATCCAAATCTTGTTGTCTCCATTTTGCAAAGGAATTGGAAAGAAATGAGATGAAGTTATTGTTGGACATAATTAAACTTTATTTTTATTTATTTGGGAGTTATAT
>JABCMJ010009761.1:0-26234 GCA_014822125.1 Arbutus unedo | reverse complement strand
AGGGTGGAGACTGTCTTCATGGCTTTTTGCTTGCCTTTACCATCTTGTAACTCCAGTTTCAGTACCGTTTTCTGTCATAAACCAAAACCCAATTAAAGCAGCAAAAGATACCAAACTCAATCATGCAAGAGGTTACTTTGGACAAAAAGAGATGGGAAGAACTGGGAATCTATGACATAAGTTCAAAGGTGTAGAACCAAAGAAAACTAGTTTCATAAAACCGCACGTTTTTCCCAATCGAAATCAAGCAGGTTTTTCACGCAAAAGATTAGGCTCAGCATGTTCTATTCAATAGAAGTAGGAGAAGAACCCAACAAGGTTGAAGATGGAAACAGTGTTGGAAAACTAACCTTCATTTCTCTTGAATATTAGTGATCTCAGCAAAGTATTTTCACAGAAATTGCAGAGCAGAGCGGAAAGAAGAGGAATATTCAGCCTATACGGAACTGTAATGGACTTGCGCTTTTAGCATAGCGGGTCCCCCATCCCCAGTGGAAAGCTCGCACGACGAGCTATTAACTTAGTACAATGCATCCGTGATAACTTTGTCATTGTGTCTGGGATGTGAGGGCTCTCGGCCACATGAATAGTTCAAGTAATATGTATGCTCCCTGTTTTGGCAAGATGGATAAAAGGATAAATATTTGACGGTGCAGTTTAGGGGGAGATTCTTTCTGGGTTTTGTTCCCTTCTTACTTATCTTTCAAAGTAGCACATAATAGTCTCCTACTCAAATCATTTCGTCTTATCTGTGGCCTACCATCAACCTTTCAATTATTTATGAGATGGACCAAAAATGGAATAAGTACTATTGATGAGATTGTGTATAGTAATGTCATGTTTGTATTTGTATTATGTTTGAATTACACTATAATATGCAGAGGAGTGTTTAAGTTCAGATGTAGAAATTCTTAACAAAATTGTTATTATTCAGAGTGTTCTTCCGAGTACAGTAATTAAGGACTTAGGGTATGTTTGATAACCTATACACACTTAGGATTAGACTATCAATCCCAAGGGACCCCTAATACTTTGTTTGGTAAACCAAATAAGATCTGGACTATTAGTCTCTTGGTATTCTAATTCCTGAAAATGGGAGGATTCATAATACCCGTTACTAGGTGGTATTATGATCCAATCCTAAGGCACCCCATGCAAGAAGACTAATATACCATCGATTAATCAAGATAATATTCCCTTAATTAATCAAGATAATGGCAAAACAAGAATCTATTCTCTTGATGCTAGTGTTACTATAGCTTCTTGCTAATTATTTGTTTTGAACCCAAAAAGAGAAAAGATGGTGCTTGTTTGGAAGCCATCAGCATTTCATTACCAAGAGGACATGTAAAGCCCATTACTCATCTTGTTATTACAGAGAATAGATGCTGTTTTTATTTGAACTTTGCGGAGTTATGGCAGGCTAAGTATTCCATATGACTTAGCATGTGTTGGGAATTAGCCACACTTTTTTCCTCAGGCCTATGCCTAAAGATTAGGAGTCTCACATTTACAGAAAACTAGTAGGGATGGACGTTTAAGCTTTTAAGGATGTCTATGCCCAGTTGTGTTTTTTGCAATTCTGTTTCTATTTCTGCAGTTCTGTTGCAATTCTCTTGATACTGTTTTGCGACTACTGTTTTTTTGGAATTCTGTTTGATGCTAGTGAAGTTTGATATATCTAAGGGTAAAAAGGAGAATCTTGTTTTTCAATCTCATCCTATGGTTTGCAAACAAACATGTCACATAGTCTTATTAAGTTTGTTAAGAGTGAGGCTTACTTACAAAGGTGCAGGTTTGATAGGGAATGAGCGGATGACAAAGGGACGCAAGTGCGTCGAGGGTCAAGAAGGGAGGGGGACGCATGTAATTTCGAGGGTTGAAATGTAATTTTTTTTTATAATTTTCAAAATTTATACTTAGATCCTAATTTTTTTTTAAATTCTCCGGTGAGTTTGGACCCCAGTCTCTTACTAGTTCTGTCCCTATCTATCTGTTAAACCAGTCCCATTACAAATCTGTTGTACTTCCTCTGTATTTGGAATTAACCATGCTACAGGCACACCTCCAAAACCACACCCTCCAAGTCACCCACTCTCTCTCTTACACGTAACCTCCTTCCCCCCTCATATTGGTTTTTTTAGATTTTTGTTTTCCTTTTTTAGTTTATTTATTTATTATTATTTTTGTATTTATTAGTTCGGCATTAACTTTTTTTATAAATTATTGGTTCGTTTTGATAAAAAAAATTAAAAAGTAGAACTTTTTGTTTAAACCCAATTTTTTTATTAGAAACAAAGAATAAACTTAAACATGATCTGTTTTGATTTATTTTTTCTTTTATAAAATTTTTTAATTTTTAAATATACTTTTTAATTTTTCTAAAATATCTCGTTGAGAAGAATCAATAATTAATAAAATATTATTAAGTTAGACAAAAAATAAGGTCCAATTAGGCAAAACTAATCAGACTTAATTTTTTGTAACATGCAGTATAGTTTGATTAGACAAAAACAATAGTTTGATTAGATAAAAACAAATCTGATTAGGTAAAACTAATTAGATTTGGAGAATCACGCATACGTGCAAGAAATAAATCTTTTTACAAATGAAAACTATGAATATAACATGAAATAAGTCTTTTTACAAACAAAAAATACGAATATAACACATGACATGTTATTTTTTACCTAATTAGATTTATTTTTTATCTGACTTATTAATCTTTTATTAATTATTAATTCTTCTCGACGAGATATTTTAAAAAAATAAAAAATTATATTAAAAAACTAAAAAAAATTAAAAAAAACTTTATAAAATAAAAAATAAGTCAAAACAAATCACATTTAGGCTTATTTTTTGTTTCTAGTAAAACAAATTTACTTGGTTGATCTTTTTCGTCAAAACGAACTAATAATTTATAAAAAAATTAATGCCAAACTAATAAATACTAAAAAATTAATAAATAAAAAACTAAAAATTAAAAATTAAGAATCTAAAAAAATAAATATGTGAGAGAGATAGAGGATTTTGGTGGGGGAGGAGGGAGGGAGAGAATGCGTGTGAGAGGCAGAATGGGTGATTGGGTGTGGTTGGAGTTGTGATTTGGTGGTGTGCCTATAGCATTGTATACCCTGTAGGCAAACAGTAACACCAGACTCCAAAGCAGCCAAGCCCACAGTTTGACTGACCCACCAACACTTCGGCGCATTTTAGCACTGTCCTTCCACAAAACGAACCCAAACTACCCCCAACCAGCCCTCTCGTATGAGAACTACCATCAGAAGTGCTTGATGATGGCGGGTGGATCGCTTAGGAAGAAACCCAACAAGCGATCGAGCCCCAAGCCTCGCGCCTCCATGGCCTCTACGTTGTCGTCGTCCTCTGTTTCCAATTACAGAAAGATCTCTATGTTTGCTATCGTTTTTCTAGCTTTCTGTGTTGTGGGTCTTGTGAGCATTTTGTCTGGCATGTGGACTGGATTGAGATTCGACGCCCATTTGGACCAAATTTACTCCATCGAAGTCGTCAACGAGTTCCCACATGACCCCAGAGCCTTCACTCAGGTCGGTCGTCTTCTGGGTTTAAGTTTATATTGGTGGTTTGTAATGTATGGCATTGATTTTACGTGATTAAATCAAGGAAGAGAACTCGGGTTTTGTTTTCTCTGTTCCAGGAACGGAGCCAAGAATTTCAAGCGAATATATATTCACTGCTATTTGAATTATTTTTCTAAAATATTTAGTAAGGGCGAACGTATGAAATTATTTTTCTAAAATATTTAGCAAAGTTGAACTTATGAAATAAAAAATTTTGTTTTTCTATATAATAATAGAATTTTTTTTTTGAGTCGCCCGTACTGGCCCCTTCCGGCTCATCACTGCTCTGTTCCTTTTTCTAGTGATTAAGTACCTACAAATTTATGGGAAGCTCAATTGCATCTTACCACAAGGTACCTAAGAGGCAGTTATCATTTTGGTTTAGGAGTTGGCTTTTGTTTTCTCAAAGATACATTACATGCTTAGTTTTCAAGCAATAATCCATGATTGATTTGCTAGGGTAAGCAGTATGTCAGAAGGAAGTTTGTGGCTGAAGCCTGAATGTCGCTTAGAATTTTGATGCAGAGTGTGTTTTGATTCCTGAAAGTTTATTTTGTGACTAAGACCAATGCTTGCATGTATCAGGGGCTTCTGTATGGTGGAAATGAAACCTTATTTGAGTCAACTGGCCTTCAGGGACATGTGAGTTTGAATGCATGCTGCTGAATTCAATACTTCTCAAGTTAACTGCATTTCCTAGTATTATTTCAATACAAATGTCTATCTACAATAGCACCACTTGATTATTTTCGGCCTATTTTTGCAGTTTCACTATCTTCATTTTTTCATGGAAAAAAATGAATGGCATGTTTACATTGCGTTGATGCAATTTTCATAATTAATCTTGTGGCTTTTGTCATTTCAGTCATCAGTTCGGAAAGTGGATCTTCAGACGGGGAAGGTACATACTTCAGCCAAGATTGTGTCGCATTCTTGATATGTTCCAAATATTTGCAATGCACAAACATGAAGTGTCTTATGTGCGGTATAACAATAGACAACTGGTACATGCAATGCTATTTAAAGTGGACAAATGTCGTTATAATTGTATCTTGCGTAGGAGAAATATAGAGAAAGAGTGGGAGTTGAATAGTTACTGTAAAACTGGGCCAGGATGGATGATTACACCTTAATGTTAGGTGGTTTTTACAGGTTGAGGTGCTGCACAAGATGGATGATTCTTATTTTGGAGAGGGTTTAACTCTTCTTGGTGAAAGGTCAGTAGGAAAATTTGTGTTTCATAAACGTGGTATCCATTGAAATCTATTGATAAGTCGAAGACATGAGACACAATATTTAAAAAAGCACAATTTTCCTAGTTGCTTTTGTGACTCTTTTTGTCCTGGGTAAATGTTCCCTGTATTATTTTCTATGGTTCAGTAATTTATTGACATGTTTATGTTGTTTGTTGAATAAATGTAGTTAACAACATTATACTTCTTGAATCATGTTTCTTGCTTGTATGTCAATGAAAATCAGTATATAGCAGAATTTGCCACTGGCCGGTGGGAAGGATTTTACTCAGTGTTTGCTCTAGCACAGAGTGCTTACACTGCATATATACGTATGCACGTTTAATTTTCCTTTTTCTTTCAAACTGGATTTCCTTTTACAATGTTACAGCTCCACTGGAAAGTACAGACAATGTGATTTATCAGACAATATCTTGTCCAGGTTACGTTATGGAGTTAGTGTTATGAAGAAGTATAACTGTTTTTTACTATATCGTATACAGTTCTGTTAGAGATTTATCTCTTGTAAGTTCTAGCTGATACTAGCAAGCAATAACCATTAAAAGGAAAAAGGAACACGAAGAAAAGAGACGAGGATAGGGGTCTAACTGTAATCATACTGCAGAGCTTTTCCTCCATGGTAAGAGTAATTGCTAAGTTTTTAGAAGAACTTCCGCAACAATACCTGTTTTTCTGGAATTTTGTTCTGATATATGTTCACATATAATAACTGTATTCTATGATGTTCTTGTTCATTTTATCTGCATAACTTTTAAATATTTCCACTGTCACTGCGTTACATTTGAAAGAATCCTCAATTCTGATATAGTAATCCATCCATTTTTGTAGGTTGTTCCAAGTAACTTGGTTGGAGAACATTGGTTTCATATATGACAGAAATAATTTTAGCAAAGTTTGTGCTTCACCTTTCCCTTGTGCAATTTGTGCTTCTCTGTTATGTTACTCGTGGTTTTCTCTTATAAGCTTAATGCCGGCAAACATTAAAAGTTGTTGCTTGAACTCTGTTAAGTTTTTACATCTGTCATCTTGAAGTTACATGTTTTGCACTAAATTAGTATGACTTCTCCTTGTGTTTAGTCCAGTTTAGTTATTAAAAAACGGCTTACTTTAACTTCCTTTCAGTAGTTCCTCTACTGCGGTTGCTGGCGTCAGTTCTCGTAATATACCTAAACAATGAGCCAAGTTAGAAACCTAGCATAAGTAGAATGTGTGGGCAAAAGTAGCGGAAGATTAAGTTCAATTATTTTGGGAAATGAACGTGCATTCTTTGTAAACAAGTTCTTGGACACAGCGGTCATATGGACCAATGATGAACTCTCCTCTCTTGTCTACGGGACATAATGCTTGCATCATTTCTCCCCTTCTGACAAGTTATTAGTAAGAAAAATCAGGAATACTTTACAACATGTGCATTTAGCTCCCTTTAACTCAATCTGATATGAATTGCACTTACAATTACAGCATATTATACCCTAATTATATGGGTGCAACTCAAATTATGGATGTGATTAGTCTTGGAAAACATGGAATCATTAATTACTAACACGGAATCATCAACTACTAATATGTTCCTCCAATGATAGGAAGAGTTAATTTGGAACTGAAAGTTAAAAAAGATGGAAGTGAAAAGGTTGACATGATAGAGAATTAGGGATTGATGCCTTCAGGAAACACTAAGTTTTAACATTTAGGATACAGACTTAGAGGAGATGTAGACTTGTATCGGAACTGAACCAACTCACCCGATTCAACTTTCAAATCATGGCAGTTCTAACTTCTAACATTGATGAAGAAGTGTATGATGAGCAGGGAGTCAGGGACTACAAAATCTGTCCCCTATCTTTTCAAATACTGGATGAGTTGCTATCGTGTTCTACACAAATACATTTTAATACTTTTGAACTGTGACTTACAAAGGTCCGCTTCTTACGTTTTCGCCATCTTCAGCACATCTCCTCAAAATTCATGTTAATTCCAAACACCGCTTCTTACCTACCTCAGCTGTTTAAACAGCCGGATTTATCTAATTTCCAACCTAGTTTTATGGCTTTCCACGACATTAAGACCGTCATGAATTACCTTTTAAATATACCATAAAGTAGACACTTTAAATTTTGCTTCTCCTTACCTTTCGAATCACCTTTCATTTTGGATTATTTTGTGGATCTGATCTGTGCTGATTCCCATGCTTTAACACTTGGTGCAGTTTGAGAAATTTACTCATCAGATGCAAGATGGTTGGGGGCTGGCAACTGATGGAAAAGTACTTTTTGGAAGTGATGGAACTTCAACATTGTATCAAATTGATCCTCAAACCTTAAAAGGTTTCTTTGATACACTTCCCTTCCTTCCACTTCAAGTGGGTGTGTGTCCAGTATCACAGTTGTCTCTCTCCCTTTCTATGAGCTTCTTTCTTCAGTTGCTCGCCACCCCAAGAAAAAATGTGTACAAAAGAATGTTCATGACACCCTGAAATTCTGAAAACTAATTTTTCGATTTGTTTGATAAGAGTTAATGAGACTTGAACAAGTCCCTTGGGAATGCGACCGACTCGCCTAAGGGAACAACTGTGTACTCTCTGCATGATATGAGTCATATGACTACGATGACTTCTCCCACGTTCTTTCCTTATCTTGATCTCTCTCCTTTTGTTTTCTATTGGCGTTTTCACTTCATATTAAGTTTATTTCATGATGCAGTCATTCAAAAACAAACTGTTAAGTATAAAGATCATGAAGTGCACAATCTCAATGAGCTGGAGTATATAAACGGTGAAATTTGGGCGAATGTTTGGGAGGTAGGACCCAATTTCTTTGCTCTGTTTTGTATAATGGTTTTGGATATGTGGGTGGCATGTGAGTTTGTGACATGCTTCATCTTGGTCAACATATTTCAGTAATATTGCTTGGTGATGTTACCCAACTGGACACCTTCTGAACTATGATGTCGGAACTTGTTTGATGGAACACTTTCCTTCCTGAATGTTTTCGTATAGGTCCATATGTCAAATTCGTTGTGAGAAGGTGCTGCCAAATTCTGGTTACTGCTCTTTAGTTTTTGATATACAAATCGAACTCTTCCACTTAAAAGGCCTCTTATTTGGTTAGCTGCTAGGTTTGACATTTTGGTACTTTGACATAACATTATTAATCATGTAAATTGTGTGCTTTGTAAAAGGGAACTTGAGTTGGATATTAGCTTTCAAATTAGAAGACTTTTCTCCGCTGGTCCATTGAATTACAAACATGCTGGATAGCTTTATTCGTTAATCTTTAATGATTCAAGGGGAATAAGGTTGTTTTAGTTCTGCAAGGCCTGTGGGGTTACCATACAATGTTTGTGGGATTCTAGGCTGGGGTCACCGTATAATGTTTGTTGTTTTATCTTTCAGACTGACTGCATTGCTAGAATCTCGCATGAAGATGGTATCGTACTTGGCTGGATTCTGCTCCCAAATCTAAGGTTCTGTTTGGTTATTACTTCTTTGCAATGCAATTTGTCATCTAAAGTTACTGATCAGTTGATATCAGTCTTTGAAAAGTTTGCTTGAGAGCTGAAATTTACTTAATGATTTCTCTGTGATTCGTAGGCAAGGATTGGTAGCAGCTGGAAAAGGAGTAAGCTTCCTCCTTTTTATTCCTCTTCTTTTTTGGACAAGAAATTCCTCCCAATACAACTAGTTGGGGGGCTGTTCACCTTCTGAATCAAACAAAGTCAGTAGTAGCCTCATAGCGACTTTCATTCTAAATGATAACGAAGAACCAACCCTTAATCAATAGGAGCTTTACTTCTCTCTATGCAACCTCATCACTTCAATTCAACTGCAGACCTTATGCCCATGGGTGTAGGATTCTTCGAAAAAACGTGGAGACCTGGGACCTTGGTTTAGCCACGAGTGGAGGTGCTTAGCAGTATAGTCTAGTATAAAAATGATGATCACCTCGGGGTTCCAGGGTGGATGAAACTGGACTCCAAAGAATAGGGTTCCACATGGCATGTGGTTACCCCATATATAACTGAGTTTATTTTGCACTTGGAATATGATTTCCTCGAATCTGGTTTACTTACATGGGCTTTTTTACCACCTTCCAGAAAATTGATGTTTTGAACGGCATAGCGTGGGATAGAGATAGAAATCGTCTATTTGGTAAGCTCTAGCACTTTGTCATTTATCTAATACTTGCCACGTTATCGAAATCATCATCTTTCATATAATAGAAAAATCGACAATTTTCGACCGGTTGAATCCTTATATGACCCTTGAGCAAAATATCATCTAAGATATGTTTTTGCTGGAATATATTTCTGATGTTTTTCGTTGTTGCTCGCCTAATCCATGGTCAATCTTGGACAATATTCTCACCTCATTTTTGAAGTTAACACAAGATAAATTCATCGACAACAAACTTTTAAGGAATTTAATTGCTTTTTCTAACTACAATAAGTTTTATTGCAGTGACGGGAAAACTATGGCCTAAACTTTATGAGATCAAGTTGCAGCCGGTGAGGAAGAAGCTGCCCAATGGCATCATAGAGCAAATGTGTATTCGAATGCCCGTTCAGTTTGTGAAACCATAAATCAGTACAAATTTTTAGATTAGAATCGATGGGCTGCAATCCATTTTTCTCTTGAAATATTCATCACTGTTTGAAATATACGGGGATGCACAGTCTGAGCTATCGGAAAGAACATATCCTGATGTACAAAATCCTACAGCAGGAAAATAGAAGCAAGAGTTTATTGAGATCTCAAATCTTAAAAGGGAATTGGCTTGAGTTCATAATTATTCATCGTATCATTTTTTGCGCGTAGATTGCCTTTGGTCTACAACTTTTTGCATTTTGATCGATTGAATGAGAAGATGTAGCATAACACTTGGTGCCAAGTTTGGTTGCCAGACAAAATAAGGCAAAATTAAGAGACTATCTGGCTATTGGAGAGAACAAGGAAATAACCATAATTGGGAATGGAGAATTTTATGACAAAAAATGTAAAACGTCACGTCTCCTGTTATGTGAGATTGCATGTCGGCGTTAAAGATCGTTAACAAGGGCATTTTAGTGCCTTGTAGATTTATATCCAAGATTTGTATCATTTGATGACGCTAAGTGAATTGCTAAAAACATGTGAAGTATATGACTAACTTAATAACAAAAATTGGTCGGAATTGTGGAACTCTCACTTGAGAAGCAAGTAAGTTGGTCCTCCTTTGGTTATAAAGATCTGGGCCGACCAAACCAAGGGTTATCCGTGATTGTTAATGGTTCATGCTTAATCTACGTGGGATCTTTTTTTTCTCAAGTTGGTGACAAGAAATTCATGTTGTCACTAATGAGCAATGGTTAATGCTTAATCTAAGTTGGAATTTGATCCGCCAATTGAGTACGTACACCTATCCAATGGGATACATGAGGATTCAAAGTTCCAATGTGGAATCGAGTCACCTAGGACAAGCACATGACTTATAGAGACGGAAATTTTATTGCGTGCTCACACTAAAACAGTGCTGTTTTGGTCCAAAACCCGACATACCCTGTCTTTTTTCAAAACGTACAAGGCAAAAAGAGCTCTACCATCGTTAGACCTTTCTCGGCATTTCTTGCCAATCACATAACCTTAAAAGGAGTTGAAATTCCAACTCGGTACAATATTGCCAATTATTTCTGAAAATAAATCCTCTATGCTACCCTCTGTAATACATGGGTTTCAAGCAATGATCAGTAGTTTTAACATCCACCTCCTAAGTTCCTTAACACATAACTAACCTTATTGTGCATCATCAAGAAGCACTTTAAGACTCGTACTCGCTGTGACCAAGAAATAAACAGTGACAAGAACTATGCCTGTATCAACTAGATGTCAAATCATATGTTTATCTGGTGTAGACATCCACCCAAGCATGAAAGCCATTTTAGATATAGCAGGTGAGTTACTAAAGAAGTAACACTTTTGTAGTTTACCTTTGTAAACATAGGACCTATCATCTATTGTTATGATCGATAGTTAAGGGGCAATACATACCAAAATGTTCAAAGAGGAAACACACATAAGAGTATACCTGCTTCCTTACTAGTAAAGGGGCCTTTCAACCAACGAGGCCTACCAACCACTACATAAGCTGCCATCAGGAAGCTACCTTTCTTTGATCCACACTAACTATTGCCTATAATAAAAATGATCTTGATAAATTGTCAGGATCAATAAATAGACACACACATAAATCTTGATCAATACATAGAGCCAGAACGCTCGGCATGAACCAAAAAGTGAAGCTGTATCAAGCTTTTTCTATCCCAAGATTCTTCTGCATAAACCTTATAGATCAAGATCCTGCTATTGACGATTGTGAGCAATCATTGTTACTTGCAGATGCACTACACGTGCCAGGAGTCCAGTAAATTGTACACATATAGACGCGCACACAAAGGCAACTAAGTAGTAAACTGTGATACTAAAAATCCGCCAAAGAAATAAACACGAGTGGAGCAAAAATACATCTTTTGTTAATTAAAACTGTTGCCAATCAGAGTGTACAATAGCGCTGATACAAGTCACAAGCTACAAAATATCACATCCAGTTGAAACACTAGAACTTCAACAATCAAACAAAAAACCATAGAATCAACAAAAGTGAATAAGGACAAAAAAAAAAAACGCAAACCTTTACCTTCCCACTTTACATGGCTGCTGCCAATCTCCTGCTTCTTGCCAAAAGCAGCAGCTCCTACCGAAACAAAAACCAAAGAATTGTACTCCAGCCTAATACTCACAGCACCAAAATTTCAACATGGGCTGAATAACTACCCTCCAAAGAATGAAAAAAACCCACGCTTTTTCGGTTCCTCCTCCACCATCACCGCCTGCATACTATCCTGCTCAACTAATCTCCAAGCTGCCTGCTCAAATGCCAAACCAGCTAATGTAGGCGGCCTATTTAGCACAAGTGGGAACCCTCGATTCGTGCTCCTAATGACCTCGGAATCCTCCGGAATCACCCCCAACAATGCCAAACCCAACATCTCCTGAACATCAAGAACTGACATCATGTCCTCCCCTTTGATCATATCAGTCCGAACCCGGTTCACAATCATCTTTATATCCTTAATTCCATCACATTCGAGCAAACCCGTGACCCTATCCGCGTCGCGCAAGGCCGTAATGTCGGGCGTGGTGACCAGAACAGCTTCATTGGCTGGCGTAATCGCTGTGATGAAGCCAGCATCAATGCCAGCCGGACAGTCAATCAGTATAAAATCAGGGCAGCCCTCTTGGCGGTCTTTAAGGGCGTCAACAAGCCAAACTAGAGCTTTCCCGCCAAACCCAATTGGCAGTTTTGACCTGGTATTTATTTTTTTAGGAGAGCAAGAATATTAACCAAAGCAAAAGAACATAAGCTGACTTTTTCTTTTACCTTTCAGAGCTTATTTCCAAACTAATCCCCAAAGATTTTGCATTGAAGGACCATAAAGAAAATTTCTGAGAACAAGAAATTTCTCCGCCTAAAAGGTAGATTCCAATTTTTATTGAAAGAATCTCAATCTTTACGACACTAATAGATTCCTCAGTCACCAGTGAGATAGGACTTTGTCGTAGGTATTTTGTTTTTGCAAGGAATATGCTCGGAAAACAACACTGGCCGTAATTTTTCATGGCTGAGTAAGAGCAACTCCATTGGTTAAGTCAATTGTCAACCTGTTATAACCTTAAAATAGTAATGTTGCTTGCCGCAAAAGCTATTTTGGTCCAACTAACAATTTCCTAAGCATTACATATCAAAAGTGCGTTGATGATGATGAGACAAGTTTGGCAACTTGGTAAAAAAATTGGCAACAAAATTTCGCAAAGCTTTTGACTCACCAATGAAGCTACAAATATCATGTTCACATGTAGACGCAATGCTCTAAGCTTATGTTTACCCAAGAAATAAGAAAGTTCGAACCTGGGTTTGGAAATACAAAGTAATTCGAAGTTGGACCAGCGTTTGTCGCGGACTAGGGCTTGGTCAAGCCTGCAATCCCCATTGAGGACCTCCACTACGGTGTAATTAACGCGGTTCTCAAGGCCGAGAAGGAGATCAAGGTTGCGGAGACCGACGTCGGCGTCAATGGCCACGACAGAAAAGCCGAGGCGAGCTAGGGAGAGGCCCACGTTGGCGGTAGTGGTGGTCTTGCCGACGCCCCCCTTGCCTGAGGTAATGACGACTACGCGCGGCGTTTCGCCAGATAATTGCGGCTTGCGGTTGTATTGGAGTAGTGAACGGACGCCGCCGGAGTGTTTGGTTTTGGGAAAATGGGGTCTTGGGAGGTTTAGGGTTTTGGGAATGGAGGGTGTGGATGTGGCGGGAGAATAGAGGGAGGAAGGGTTAGGGAACGATCGGAACGATGTCATTGCCGTTTTTGAGAGAGTAGTAGGGGCTAGGGCAGGAAGAACATGGCCTAGATTTTGGAGAGAGAGAGAGCTGTGCGAAGAGAGAGCTGGGGATGGGAGTTGGAAGTGAGCTAGCTGGTCCAGCAGATTCAGCAATTGGGAAAGAAACATTTCATCATCGAAGTTATTGTTTTTTAAAAAGTTTAGTAACACAAATTAGTGACTAGATGTGATTAAAATTATCGGATGCACGTAAAATTTATATGATTATGAAAAATTTCAAGTGTATTCAGCGATTCTAAATATATTTTTGTTCAGATATGCATGAATAATTTATATTTCTAGACTTTTCATTCTTTTTAATGAGGTTGGATTGACTCAGTATCTAATCTTTTGATGCGCGACTAATTATTTGGTTTTTCAATGTTTAGTTATTTAGTTGTTCATCACTCACTTGCTCAACATTCATTCGTTTGACACATTGCTATTTAGGTCCAGACACTTTGTATTACATTGTCAGTTGGTTCTTAACTTTACAAAATCAGGCCGCTTGGCCAAAAGAAACAATTACGAGATTCGCTTGGCAAGATTCTACAAATGAAACCTATGAACGGTTCGAATGTCATAAATGAAACTCTTAGTAAATGATCCGCTTCTCGTAACAAGGAAATAAAAGTGTGATCGAAGGTCATTAAGCTCTCTAAAAATTTTCATTCTTCACCCTATAAAAAAGACAATTAAGTCAATATTAGTCTACGTTTTTTACACTCACCTTTTACATATCTGCAGCCACTGACAATAAAAATTTAATTGGTCGCCGAATGATTTTTTACCAAAAAAAATACTCAATCTTAAAACTTATGTACAAGAATTCCAACAAAAAATCGAGAGGCTACCCTTCTATTTTCGGCTTCATCACTTCTATTTCAGAATCTTCCCAATAAATTAGTGAAAATTAACTTTCTCTTTCAGACCTTCACTTAAAAGATTGTCATTTATTCCTATTTATAAAAATTTGGGTGTCCTATGATTCCATCTAACTTAGCCTATGATTTCTTCAAACAATAATAGCATTTCAGGGTTTGTCAAAATCACTATTGAAAGGGGGGGAAAAGAGAGAGTTAAAAATAATGGGCAGTTATACCAAAAAGAAATGCTAATAAATTCATTTTAACTATTTTAATAGTGTAATGTAATCGACTTAAAATAAAATAGAAAAAAGTCATTTCAATCTCTTGATTCGGAGAAATAAATTACTTACGAGGATTGCGTGGAACATATTCAAGACTATAATATACAGATTTAAGAATTCTCTAATGAAAAGGACTCGGATGATAGAAACATAAAGACTTTCATTGCTTGATAAAAGGACACAACGAAAAGAAACATAGATGGAGACGAAGAGCTTCATTTGGTCACTCACTTGGCAACTTGAAAAGAGCATTGGTAAGAGGATATTGCTCAGATCTCTTTCCAGCTCTTATTTTCCTCCGTGACATATGAGATCTAGTATTGTCTCTTTCTTCAACGTAACAATTTTATTAGAAAAATAGTATGGTAATGGTCCGAATTGCAGTACTAGAGCACACCATGTTCTATTGAAATGAATTAGATCGATCACTCGTAGCTAATCAAATGATTGTTCCTGTAACCAAGCAGCTATCAAAGAGTGTATAAACTTCTCTCATCAGCCCTTGTTATTAGATCACTATGAATGCATATATTTTAAGCCTAGACTCTTGAATCTTCCAATAGCGTCACTGAGCGTCCGAAAATTAATTAAAAAGACAACTCAATTGCTCATTTTCATAACGTCCCCTGCTCGTGCTCGTTGTATGATATTAAAGTTTTCATATAGCTAGCATTTTTTTCAATATAAAAAAATGTTGTGTAGCTAACTCTCAAATTATTTCTTTTTGACCAATGTGTATAAAAATGTGAAAAAATAAACAAATCATAAGCTCTCGAGTCAAGCAAAAGCAAACCAACACTGTTACCGTGGGTATTACATTTACCAAACTAATCCCCCAATGGGTTTTTCCGTAGGAACACATTTTTTTTCATAAATTCAAATAAAGATGTGTTCAAAATCGTTAAATACACTTGAAATCATTTAAAATAATATGAATTTTAGGTGCAGAGAACGGTTCTAGATAGGGATGTATATGGTTCGGATTGGACCGGTTCTATAATAATTCAGAAACCAAACCATATATAATCGTTCTAAAGAATTGAGAACTATAACCGGACTATTACACATACGGAACCAAATTAGAACCAAACTATTAGATTTGTCCGGTTTGGTTTTGATTCTGATTCTAAACCATGTTAGCATTTAAAAATTGCTAAAAAAAATGAATAGAATCACACTAATTTTTTAAAATTACGAAACAAAATAAACAACACAATAGTTGCATCAACTTCATTTATCTTAAAAATTGAATTTATACATTTAATAAATTTATAGAAAAAACAACTATATTGAGAATGAAAATTTTTAGTTTTGGAGAGTGGAAGTGCTGTGACCTTTTTGGAAGAGTAGAAGAGTTGTAAAAGTTGTGACACACACACACACATATATATATAATCGGTCCGGTCTGGTTCGAACCACGGTTTGTGATTATGAAACTATGAACCGAATCATAATATTCGGTTCTTATTTTTTTAGAATCATAACCAATCCACTAAATCACAAAACTAATCCAAAAAGACCGATTCGGTCTGGTTTCATGGTTTTCTTGATGTTTTTTAACACTCCTAATTCTAGACACAGATCTGTGAACGAAATGATATGTTCCTAAATTTTTTGTTTGTGAATTTGGACTCGAACATCAATGTTACAAAAAGAAAAAAAATATACTTTTGCTGCTATTCATCTACATTGGACTTAAGAGTTTATTAAATGAATTAAACTATTTATGAATTGTGGGAACTTATATTTTTTTTAAGAGTACATTTTATGGTCATGATTATTGAATCAAACACCTTTGTAGACAGGTGAGTGATGATGTTGAAAATTAGATGGTGGCCTCTTGATTTTTCGTTGAGTCATTGCACACAAGTTCTAAGAATAGAGATGTTTTTGAATGGTCGCCACTTGAGTTGCTCTTGGGGTTTTGCACACAAGTCTTAAGATCAGTGGATATTGCATTTATCAAACTAATCCCCCAGTGGGTTTGTTTGTAGGAATACACCATCCACGCACAGATTCAAATACAAATAGATGTGTTTAGAATTGTTAAATACGCGTGAGAGTATTCAAAATAATATAAACTTACATGCATAGAACTGTTCTATACCTGGATCTATGCACGAATTGATATGTTTCTAGATTTTTTGTTCGTGAATTTGGACTCGAACATCAATTTTACAAAAAGAAAAAAAGATACTTTAGCTACTATTCATCGAATTTGAGGGGTTGTAGTGTACTTTCATGTAGTGGAGGTAAAATGACGTAATTTTGTCTACTTTGTTCTCAAAACTACATCATTTCAAGAATTGTTATTAAAATGTATAGAATCAAAACGACGTAATCTTGAAGGCAAAGCTAGTAATACTATGTTATTTTGTCTGTACTATACACGCACTATAAAAAAAATACACTATAGCCTCCCCGAATTCAATTTATTAAATGAATTATAAATTATCTATGAATTGTAGGATCTTATATTTTTTTTAAGAGTACATTTTATGGTCATGATTATTGAATCAAACTATTTTGTAGATAGGCGACTGATGATGTTGGAAATTAGATTATGGCCTGTCGGTTTTTTATTGAGGCATTGCACATAAGTTTTAAGGGATTTGGGGGAGCTGTAGTGCACTTTCCTGTAGTGCATGTGTCCTATGTATTTTGATAACAATTTACATGATAAGATAAAACGATGTAGTTTTAAGGAGAAAACGGATAAAACTATGTCGTTTTATCCGCACTACACATGCACTACAAGAAAATGCACTACAGCTCCCCTGAATCCAGTTTTAAGACAGAGATGTTTTTGGATGGTCGCCACTCAAGTTGCTATTGGGGTCTTGCAAATAAATCCTAAAATCGGTAATATTTTTCGGCCAAAAATACTCCGACAATCAAGTTAGATATCTATGTAGAGGGAGAGAAAAAGAAATGTATGCATGTATATAGAAGGTGAATGTGAAAACGTACCTGGGTGAAGCAAGGAGGAATTTTATGAGGCATGATGGGCGTTGATCACATTCTTATTGGGAGGAACGAGTCGTTGATTGAGAGCTCTGATTGTAGAATTCTGAACAATTTCAGATTTTATTTGCGGGATCATATTAAACGGATCTAGTGATTTGTTCCTCTTCACACGAGTGACCTAATTCACTGCATGTTGAGTGCTTGTTGGCAATATAATGGCGAGCGCCTAATTCGAACAGCTATGTGCCGAGCGAATGAGTGATAAGTGGACAAGTAAGTACTGACTGAGTACTAAACAACTGAACATTAAGTTGAGTCAATATGAGCTCATCAGTGATTATACACGAGAGCTTCAAAACAATGACAATAGGCTCCGTAAAAAAAAGAGTTTTTAAAAAGAAGCAAGTCCATCGGCAAATAAGATAGAGCAGGATTACACACAATTTATATATATAAATTTGAATACAAATATGTTCAAACCATTTAATACACGTAAATTCATATTATTTTGACGAACTCCATGTGCATCAAATAATTCTGAAGAGATCCATTTCTAAATTTATACATGAGAGTGTGTAGACTTTTTCGATAAGCCTAATTTCCCAACTCTGATTATTAATTACCACTATAAACTTCTCAGATCTGAACCACTCAGAGTACTAATAATCTAACGGCTTCGCTTAATCATACACGGGGCATATCTAATGTGTATATACAGGCAAGAGTTCGGGGGACCCAGTGAAAGCAATTTGATGATTTGAGATGTGGCCACGTGGCATCAATCGACGACTACCGCAGAGAGATTGTAGCCCACCGTGTGGTCGATTGACTTTTCTCTTGAAAGAAAAGTCAAGAGATTCTAGATCTAAACCGACTAATCACCCGCCACGTGTCGAGAACATTGGTCAAATTCCGTTACTGCCCTTCCTTCTCCTACTCCTCCCCGTCACTTCTCACCGGCTTTTCCATTCATGTGACAACTATCTCTCTCTCTCACAAATTGGGATTTCTGCAGATCCAAACACGAATCCGCCACTCTCTCTCTCTACTTACCTCGGCCGTGGACGAAGCATTGAATCTCTACTTATCTCCTCCATATAAACAAGGTCCGATACGTTCATATCCCTGCCGTTTGGTTTCATTTTTTAACATTTCGACTGCAGAACAGTTATACTTTGTGTTTTTTTGTGTAATTTAGCTTATTTTTTCTGCCGATCTACTGCGAATTTCTGTCTACGATGTAATAATTGAGTTTGTGTCTGGAATTTTGTGTTTGGGTGCACTGGATCACTTGGTAAGAGTCTGAATTCTTATGGTAGCATTAGGTGAATTAGGGCTTCTGACACTTTTTGGTAAAAAAGATATAATTTTGAGATTTGGGGTCATGCGTGATAGAGTGGATTGGCTTTTAATTTTGAAGAATTCGTTCTCATATCACCGATTTTCATTTAGGGTTTGCTTTTCCACTTTCATATTACCGAAATTCAGTGTAGTTCTACTCAATTTTGTGCGGATAATGGTGCATAACGTCTTGCTGACAGTGAATCTTTCTTTTATTTTTCTTTGAAGTGTTAACAGAATATCTAATTATTAGGTATAGTTTTGCTAAATCAATGGTGAATTGGGACTCCCTTTACTCGACAGAAAAAGACATTTGATTGGATAATAAACTCAATATGAGATCATTTTCATCCCTTGAATCTAACAATTGGGGGAGGGATTAGTATCCATTGGATAACCAATCCTCTGTGTATAATCCCTTTGGAACGTGGTATTGTGAATCCCTTATCCAGTGGTCCGGTGGTTTTTTAATCCTACAGAGTTGTGCATCCCTCACTATTAGTATGGTAGCTTTATTGACTTTTACCCTTCTTGTGGGCTATATTACATGGTGCCTGCAAGTTGTCAACTTTTCTAGGGATGAGTCGGGTTTTGTTGTCTTCCCATGTTTCGATCTCATCTGTAAATAGGATTAGTATGGGTTTTAGAACCTGATACAAGTGTACTGAATCAAGGTATCATGATTTCCTACTTGTAGTAGTTGGTTACGGGATTAACTTGTAAATTATGATGTCTAGTTTTTTTTTGTGTCAAATTTCCATGTCTTAGATAAATATATTTTTATTTCAGGGGAAGGCCATGTAAGTTGCTGGCACTGGGCTGGAAGTGTTACATTTTCAATTTCAGTTTGCCCTTTTTGTTCTATATTGGTGTACAGAACATGGATAAATGCAAGGGTTGTGGGGAATTAGGAAGAATGGTGCCAAGGGATGGGTATGCAAGTGTGTACTATTGTTCTCTTCTTTTATCTCCAGTAGTTTCTGTTTGGGACTGTGTTGTTCGTAAGATGAGGTATTCCTGCAGGCCTGAATGGGTGTAGGTAGGTGTACGTCTTGAGTCAAATTAGTTTCAGTTGGGAAATAATTACTGTTTATTAGCATAGAAACGAAGTAAAGAGGAAAAGAAATTAAAGAAACAGTTATAGATACAATACAGATAGGTTTTGGAGAAGAGAAATAAGTTGAGAAAACTGGATTGAGTTGGTAGTATTGTTGATAACATGGAGTGCACCAAAGAGCCACATGGTATTAGAAAAGGAAAGAAACCTGTAAAGGATGAGTTGGATCGCCTCAAACAGGCTGAGAAGAAAAAGAGGCGGTTGGAGAAAGCCCTAGCTACTTCAGCAGCCATCCGATCTGAGCTAGAAAAGAAGAAACAGCAAAAGAAAGAAGAGCAGCAGAGGCTTGATGAGGAGGGTGCTGCAATTGCCGAGGCAGTTGCTCTGAATGTTTTACTTGGCGAGGATTCTGATGATTCTTGCAAGATTATGATGAACAGTAAAGAGGGGGTCGTCCCTTGGGAGTGTCCTAGTAGTATTGATCTCTTTATGGGTGCAGGGAGAGTAGTTTTTCCTCGTCAGGACCTCTCAAAACATACATTGGAAGGAATCAAGTGGAATGAGTGGGAAAACGGTCACTTTTCAGTTTCACCACCTGGGTCTTTTGTGGGGGATCTTTACACGCAGTGTTCTGATGATAGAGGTTGGGACACCAGAGAAATCTCTGCGGATCATATTGCAGCGCAAGCTGTTGCCTCACTCCAAATTGCGGAAGATGCAGATGTTGACTCTTATCTGTTCAATGGAATGTTACGAGGGTAAGATGAACAATCGGACATATGCTCCGTTCACCTCGTTTATCTTCTTTTTGGTCATGGTTGTCAATAAATCTGACGCTCGTCAAGCAGGCCACGTGGGATTGGCCAGGAGGTTTGTATATGTCTTGTCGTGCCCTTTGGGTTCATTTGATACGATGCTTGTATCATTTTAATCGGTTTTTGTTGGCATAATTTTGCACTTTATGCGTCTTATGGTCATTTCTTAAATCTTTCTTCTTGAGTGTTTTGGCAATCTAGTGACATCAGTAAGCTGTATTTTCATTTTCTCTGTGGAGTGATTTCCATGTGAAATGGATAGAAGTTCCATGTTGCTATACATTGCTGGGCATACTATGACTATCAACCAAAAATATTGATAATTATCTTGTCAAATCATAATTATTATAGATTTCAAGCCATCAGTTTGTCACAATTATCATTTGTCTTGTCAAATCATAAAAGTGTATATTCAATTAATTAATTTATGCCCAAGTGGTTTACAAATTAAGACCCTCAAAAGAAACGACTCAAATCTTTCAAAATGGAACAATAACGAGTCGCATTGGATGGACACCTCAACTAAGTCTCGAACTCTGTTACAATACTACAGTAAGGATTTAAGAAATCTCGTCGTGACGACTTAGCAATCTACAAGCCCTAAAAACAACAATGCTGATCCCACCTGCTAATAGTACATGTGCGTTTGACGTACAGGTCCTATTTTAAGGTAAAAATCAAACATCCTATCTCATATTGTACCATTTGAAAAGTCACCTTAACTAAGCGAAGTATTGAAACAACTTAATATCCAACCTTAGGTGAACTTGTAATTCAGTAGCTTCCCTCTAAGTGAACTGCTTCAATTTATTCAGAATTTTCACCTCTTTCTCAAGTGTCCTCGACACCACCATGTTCTCAATTTCTTTTGCTTTCTCAACTACACATTCCTAACTCCTAAGCAATTCTGAGATCCTAATTATCACAACCTTGAGTAATGGACTCGATGAAACACAAAATTGTTCATCAGGGACTAACTCGAACGTTGCTAGTGAATTTGCACCCACAGGAACTTAGATGGATTCAGAACTGAACGGTCCATCATCTATAACTCAATCTCCAGTGTTCGCCTCCGATGCTACCTCCACTCTTGCTTCCACTTCCTTCCCCAGCTCTCGATGCTCCAAATTGATTTCCTTGTGAAGCCAAACCTTTTCAAACTGTTTGATAGTTGAAAATAGTTTTCAACTATGAACCTTTTTGATGATCCTACTAAAGTTAAAGTTCAGTTTGTCGCTTAAATTGGTGGCATCTGCTACCCCTATTGTTGTATTAAAGCGAAATTTCCTTGTCGAATGTATCTCTTGAAAATTTTGAGAATTAAAAAACAAGGGACATGCTAGAACACTAAAAATGGTTGTCTTTTCACCTAACTTGATTGCATTATGAGCTCTCGAGTTTAAGCAGAACTATCCCTACCTAAAGATGGATATATATGCCCTTCTGATACTCACTTTATGTCCTGTTAAAGATGCCTCTAACAGCCTGCCCACTTCCATAGAACAATATCATGGCAACGTAGACCTATCGACCGAGGTACCCTGTTCTCCCAAGCTCAAAAATAAGCACCGCCTTATGTAAGGGTGCTCCTAGGCTAGTCCATGAAATAGCATATAGAATTCGAGGATCTCTTTGTATGCAACCCCTCAAGGACGAAATTTACATGCTCTATTATGCCTAGTTGATAATGGCTATGTTTTTTGTGTTATGACTTTAATATTTTATCCAAACACAAACAAGGAAACGGATTAAGATTATCCGACAACGGATTAAGATTATACGTCGGATATGGCCTAGGATACCTTATTTAAAAGGCAAATTAGTTCAACATGTGCATATGGGAATGCATCATCTAATATTAACCCTCACGACAAAGAAAAATTTCCATACCACCACCTTTGTCTCCATACCAACAATCACAAAATACAAGAAAAAGCATAAGCAGAAACTCGCAAGAAGAAAGATCTAATCAAAGCCTAAATCCGGAAGCTCTTGACGGAATAGAATTAGACTTGAATGCATAACTACTCCTTCCAGTGGTCTTGAGTATTTAACATAACGACTAAAGAATGAAAGAAGAGTTTCTTAAGACGCAATTCATGAATTTGATAAAAACCAAGACAATAGCAAACATATATATACATAAAACTTCACTTCTATAATATTTCAAACAGTTTGTATTTGACCTCCTACACAAACATACAACTAGACATACAGCTTACAGAGAGAATTACAAATATTAGCGCATACTACGCATATAACTTACGTTATCTAAGAGCACCACTAACATGTTTCCTACGAACATCATATGAAGTTGAAACGAGATGCACTTCACAAAGGAAAATGATTGAAACAAAATCATGAGCTAGATTTGGTGCCTCCGAAATGAATGCTCTGCAGAAATCCGGGAGATACAGTTGGTGTTGTGTTTGAGCAGGAATTGCTCCTTTTACTGTATGAACCCATAAACTATCTGCCATCCTTGTTCATCAATTGAGAAAAAACTTGGCTTGTCGTTATATCTGAAGTTGCATCGCCACCATCTCCCTTAATTCTAAAATTGCGTGAGGGAACTCGAGGGCCAGCTCTAAATGTTGGTATCTCTGGAGCACTGGTACAACTATCTTCACAAGGTTCCCTTTGGCTTCCAGTTTCCTGAAGCTGAAAAGCATGTTCCAAATTCCACAACACATCCCCCATAGTAGGCCTATCAACCCCGTATTCAGCCACACACTTCCCTGCCGTTTCACCAAATTTTTGCAGAGAGCTAGGTTTTACCTTCCCCATGAGATATGGATCTATGACCTGGTCAAGTAAACCCTTCTTCTGCCATTCCATTGCCCATTCGGCCAAATTCACTTGCTCCCTCTCAAGCAATGGGTCCACAGCAGGTCTAGCACAAACAACTTCGAAAAGCACAACCCCAAATGAATAAACATCTGATTTATCCGTAAGTTGCTGCCTCCTGAAATACTCTGGATCAAGATACCCAAAACTACCCTTGACACCTGTGCTTACATGGGTCTCATCGATACATGGACCAGATCTTGAAAGACCAAAATCAGCAACCTTAGAAACGTAATTTTCGTCGAGTAAAATATTGGTAGACTTGATGTCGCGGTGGATAATTCCCTGTGCTGAACCTGTGTGAAGGTAGTGGAGCCCTCTGGCTGCACCAATGCATATTTCAAGCCTTCGTTTCCACGACAACGGTGGTAATCCAGAAGAACCATATAGATGATTTTTCAAAGGCCCTTTTTCCATATACTCGTAAACAAGTATCATTTCAGACTGTTCTTCACAGTATCCAACCAGCGAAACAAGGTGGTGGTGGCGGATTTTGGACAAATTGGTAATTTCAGACTGAAATTCAGGGAGGCCTTGCCTCGATCCTGGAACCCCTCGTTTCACAGCGACCTTTATGTTGTCTTTAAGTAGCCCTTTATAGACCATACCAAATCCGCCGGATCCAATTATCAGACTTCTGTCAAAATTGTTTGTTGCCGTTTGTATTTCATCAAAAGGAATCCTCAATGCAAGAGAAGTCCCTTCAGATAGCCTACTGTGAGAACTTCCTCCGTATACTCTTAAAGGCGTCCACCCCATACTTTCCACAGGTTTGGTTTTCTGTTTCTGCTTCCTTCGCCTCAAAGTCAAGAAAACTGCGACTCCTAACAAGCACAAAAAAGCAAAAGCTCCAACAATCGAACCTACCAAAACCCAAGTACTTGTCTTTTTGGACCCGGTTTTCAAACCCTCCACAAAATTTACCATCTTCATGATCTCTACCCCATTCAAAAGAGCATTCCTTCTCAATGGACTACTAAGCTCAGATGGACCTACACTAATCCGCACAACCCCTGAACTATCCACCACACTATCAATGTAGTACGGAGATGCAAGCAAATGGAAAGTAAGAGTCGACAGATCAAGATCCTTGTATCCAACAAAACCGTTAATAAATACATTAAAATAGAGCTGGTTAAGCGCCTCACTAACTATGTCACAAAAATGCAAACGAACAAAGTATCGAGCAACCACTGTATCCACTGGAAAATCCCAAGTTATATTAAACATAGAAGCCATAGTTAGGTTATCCCTATTCATCTGTTGTGCAGTCATGTAAACGTTATCGGGAGCAATCTCTCTGCTCGCGCCGCCATTCTGATAACTAGGTGTATGTGTAGTCGTTGCAATTTTCGCAGCTGATTTCAGAACTATAAAATCCTCATCAGGGATCCAAGTCCTCCAAAGGGTGTCATTGAAAGGGGTCAATTTTGGACCCCCAACATTGATCCTATGCACAGTTTCCAGAATATAAGTAGACATATTCTCAAACACTCCAACAACTCCATTAGGACCAATCAATGTAGCTTCGTACTCCAAAAGCAAATCATCTGGAGCCGAAAACACTTCAATTGCATTGACAAATGCAAACCCTAAAGTAGGTTTCGTAGGTACAAACAATAGCTCAAAAGCCGACACATTAACCACCATAACGAACTCTTTAATCGCATCATTTCTGATGCCAAAATTGGTCAAAATCAAAAACCCATTAGCGGACACACTGAAATTGGCATCATTGAGGTTATAACTCTGAGAAATGAACGGAGAGAAGTGGAGACGAATCAAGTGCTTTCCAGTTTGCTTGATATTGAACTTATAGCTCGAAGCACTAGTGAAAACCCTAGCTGTTCGGTAAAGTGAGGTAGAATTTGAAGATGGGTTAGGATTAGTGAGAGATATTGATTTACCTGAAGAGAGAGAAACAGAACTGGGATTCGTCAATTCGCCAACGAAGTGGCGGTTATCAACAGTTACGTTCGCGCTTGATCCGCAGCTGATGAGGTAGTTATCTCGCGGTGTAAAAGCTGTGGAAAAACGGAAAAGTGAGAAGTAGATGAGAGAGAAAGCTAGACAGAGATACGGAATGACTTTCGTCTCCATTCATGCAACTGAAGAACAAGTGTGACGGAAATTTTTGTGGGTTTGTTGAAAAGGGAATCAGGAAATTAAACAGTAGAAGACGGGATTCATGGGAAGCTGGTTAGAAGCGGAAGTAAAAGACAGGAAGTTAGAGAGAGAAGAAACCAAGAAGAAGGATTTGGGCTTCCACTAGTGGAAATCTCGTAGATTCTTGGTTGAATTGGGATATGGGTTAAATTCAGCGAGTACAATATGCCAGATTTTGGGAAGCTGGTTAGAAATGGAAGAAAGAGAGAGGAAGCTAGAGAGAGAAGAAGCCAAGAAGGGATTTGGGTTTCCACTCTGTAGATTCTGGGTTGAATTGGGATATGGGTACAGATTCAGTGAGTACAATATGGCATTTGGGACAGCTTTTCGGTGAAATTTGTAGGTGAAGAAACAGAGTGGTTTGACTTGAGCAGCAGCACCAGCAGCAATGGAGAAAAGCTGGGCAAGTGGATTACAGGCTTACAGCAATAAAGGAAGCTATAGCAATGGGAAGTTTATACATACGTACATATATATATATATATATATATTGATTATAAAAATGAAATTTTTTCATAAACCGTTCACGGGAGCCATCAGCCCTGTTTATTTGTGATTATTAGCAAAAAGGGGAAAGTCAACAATTGGGACCATGAGTCCACAACGGTCTGGAATTATTCGTATTATTT
>JABCMJ010009760.1:0-32819 GCA_014822125.1 Arbutus unedo | reverse complement strand
GAACCGAACGGTTGATTTTTTTAGTCAGTTCAATTTTTTTCGATTTTTCTTTCACCCCTAATGTGTATCACAATACTAGTGAAGGAAAGAAACAATTTTTATTGATAAAGATAGAAATATGTACAACTAATGGCCCTCATCCTTACATGGTAGTGCTAGTATTTTCAGACATTCTGGACATTCCATGGCTGAAGGACTGGAGTCTCATTCAATTCCTCCAATCAGTATGAGCCGACTCCTGTGACCTTTATCACTCGGTAGGGACCTTCCTAATTAGGATCCAGTTTGTTGATCTTCTTGCATTGACCACCTTCCTGAGGACGAGGTCATCCGGCTGGAGAGGTCTAGACCAAATCTTCTTGTTGTAGCCCATGAATAGCTCCTGCTGGTAGGCAGCTATCCTGATTCTGACCGAATCTCTTTGCTTATGTGCTAGGTCTAGTACTGTGGGCATGGATTGGTCATTGGTGTCCTGATTTAAGTCCTCGGTCCTCATGGTTAGGAGACCAGACTCAAGTGGTATCACAGCTTCCATACCGAATGCCAACGAATAAGGTGTTCGGCCTGTAGATCTTCATGGTGTCATTCGATAGGCCCAAAGAACACTGTACAACTTCTCGGCCCATCTTTCCTTAGCAGCTAGAAGCCTCTTCTTTATTCCACTTAGGATTTTCTTATTGGAAGTCTCGACTTGCCCATTGCACTGTGAATAGGATGGGGTGGAATTGAAGAACCAAATTATGTGCTCGGCACAGAAATCCTTGAATAGATCCCCCACAAATTGTGTCACATTAGCTAAGACGAGCATAGGGAATGCTAAACCTAGAGACGATATTTTTCCATACAAATCTTTTCACATCTCGATCTTCGATGGTGATAAGGGGCTCAGCTTCCTCCCACTTTGAGAAGTAGTCAGTGGCCATGATTAAAAACTTGAAACCTCTTGGTGCCACTAGAAATTTGCTGATGATGTCGAGCCCCCATTAGGTGAATGGCCAAGGGCTTGAAAGAAGGTTGAATTGCTCGATAGGCTGGTGGAGGAGAAGTGAAAACCTCTGGCATTAGTCACATTCTCACACGAGCTTGTCGACATCTTTCTTCATGTTTGGCCACCAGTACTTCTGTATTAGGGCTCGTTGTACCAGCGACCTTCCTATTAAGTGATAGCCACAACTGTCGGCATGGAGCTTTTGGAAGACTGCTTCAGCTTGTTCAGAGTGTACGCAAAGCAAGTATGGTACAACCTTCATTATAGCTTAAGACCTAGTCCCAGCTAGTATTGAGCCACTTTGTGAACTACCTTATGCGCCTCCCTTTGGTCCTCTAGTAGAATGTCATCTTTGAGGTAGGCCACGATTAGATCTATCCACATTGGACCGAGTGTGAGGCAGCAGACTTGATCTATAGCTTTGGTGCCTTCTATGTCATCTTTGAGGTTGACAAAAACCGTCATCTGCCCCTTGGGTATCAAGTGTCGATGCTTACCCTACGAGAGCATCATCATGTGCATTTTGTTCCCTTGCGACTTGTTCAATGTTGAACTGTCTAAACCAGGTGGTCAACCTCTGCACTTCCTCCACATACCAAGACATCTTGTCATCTCGGGTTTCATATTCTCCAGAAAGTTGGTTGACCACCAAGTGGGAGTCACTAAAAGCCTCTAGATCTTCAGCACCCATACCCTCGACAATACAGAGCCCTACTTGCAAATGTTCGTATTCGGCCTAGTTGTTGAAGCTATGAAATTTATCATGAGGACATGCTCATGCAAAACCTCGCTTGGGGAGATGCTCTTGCTCCATGATTGTTGGATGCTCTACCGGTGTAGACCTTCCGAAAGTTACCGTGAAGGAGCTTCTAATGTCTGGTTTCAACTGGCTAAAGGTTCGACTCTTAGGTCCGTTCGCTTGTACTTGGTGCAAATTCCGCTATGAAGTCTGCAAGGGCATGTCATTTGATTGTTGTCTTCGACTAGTACTGGATATCTAAGTTGGCCAGCTCCACGACCAACTTTGAAATCCTGTTTGACTGGTCGACTTTATAGAAAAGAGCCTTCAAGGGATGCTCGATCAGCACTATGACGGTGTAGGGAGTCTCCAAGTTGTTGATGGCTGTGATTTGGTTTGGGTCGGCCTCAATGCCCATCCTCGTGACCAAGAAACTGAGGAATTTTCCCAAGTTGACGCCAAAGGCACACTTCTCGGCATTGAGATGCAACTTGTGCAACTTCAGGATTCTAAAAGTTTCTTGAAGATCAATGAGATGGTCGACATGCTCCCGACTCTTGATGACCATGTCATCGATGTATGCTTCCATAGTATCACCAAGCTGTCTGCTTAATAGTTTGGTGACCATCTTCTTGTATGTTGCCTTGGCATTTCTAGGCCGAAGGGCATGACTCTGTAGCAAAACAACCCTTAAGGGTTGATGAAAGCTGTATTCTCTCTGTCTAGCCCATGCATGGTGATTTGTTGGTACCCCCGTATGCATCGATAAAGTTGAACCGGGCATGCCTGACGGTGGAGTCCACAATTTGGTCGATCCTTAACAGAGGAAAAGAGTCCGTGTTGGCAAGCCATGTCATTAAGGTTTGTGTAGTCAGTACAAACACACCACTTTCTATTTTTCTTCTTCACTACGTCCATGTTAGCAAGCCATGTCAGGTATTGCATCTCTTGTACAGCCTCGACCTCCAACAGTTAGTTGATTTCTTTTATGACGACCTCAATGTATGCTACTGCCGAATGTCATGGCTTCTAAATGACCAATCATCGGGCGAGGTCGACGCTGAGATAATGGTTGATGAAAGAAGGATCAACCCCAGATATTTCTTAAGGCATCCAAGCGAACATCTCTTGATTCTTCCAAAGGAAAGCTGTCATTGCCTCCCTTTCAGTCTCTGTTATATTGAATCCCAACAGAAAAGTCCTGTCGAAGTTTGAGTCATCGACTGACATAGGAACCAACGATTTAAAGTGGGAACCTATTTCCTCAAAAAGCCATCTTTGAAATCAACACAGTGTCATTTCCCTCAAGGCAAGCACAAACATTGGCTGGCTAACATTCATGTCCAAATTTTAAAGCATTGTCAGTTTTTTTCATGCCGTGTCATGTCCTCCTTGCCTCTCCTCAATCCTAGATACAACAGTGGCTTAAGAGCGCAAACCGAATCAATTATACACCCTCCTCGTGAATCCTAGAGCTCTCTTGCTTTAAAATACCTGCTGAAAACATCTTAACTTACCTGACACCAGTCTATGATTGCAAGAATTCCGCTGAAGGGTGGGTCTAAATCCAACGAAGACCTGATGCCTCAGCCTTAGAGAAGTTCCTAAACATTTGGACCCTTTGACAATGACCAAAATTAAAAATTAAAAAGATTACGCCAGGGACTCCCACATCACTTTGCACAGTATTTTGCAGAAGAAATAAGACCTAAGCATTCTGAGAACAAACGAAATACAACCAAAGCACTTTTGACATCCAATCCCTCTTTGAGGTTTCAAAATTAAGACCACATCCTGGACTATATAATTGCCAATCAAACTGCATTTAATCAGCTTCAATTGATGACCAAACACAAGAATCATGATTTTACAACTGCAGAATTCCTTTTTTTTTTCTGTTTCCCCTAGATCATGAATTGCCTATGCTTGGTGGTTTTCAAGTTGAATTCCATTCTTACTTCGCAAGAACAACTTTCCAAAACCATTTCCGCTCTTAGCAGAGGCGACATGATTTAACGACACCGAAGACGAAGTCAACGATGATGAAGAAGAAACCAATGATTTTTCATCATTACCATTGACAGAAGGACCGGGTTTCTCCGAAGCCACTTTCGATGAATCTGAGTCACTCTTGGGCAAAAATGTGTCATTAGAGTGCAACTTCCATAGTTCATTGGCTCCGGGAATCAAAGATCCTCCTCCAGAGAAGCCTGGTAAGTTTGCAGTGTCTGTAAGGAAATCTTCCAGTGTTGCAAGAGATTGGAGTTGCCTTCCCAGAGACACTATTGTTTTCTGGCACTCTGCAAGTTTCCCTGCTGCCACATCAAGGTCATCCTGCAGTAGACAAGAATTTTATATGAATATAGAAACACATATTCAGTCTGAGCTAGGACTAGGAAAGATAGAAATGAGAACTGAAACCCTTTGTGAAATGGTAAGGCTAACAACAATTGGTAATAAGTTTTGGAAGAACAGAAAAAGATGGTAGAAGTGAAACCAACAATTTGTGAAATGCTAAGAGTAGCACAAATTGGGAATAAGCTGAAAGAGAACAGAACAAGAGTGTGTTGTCAAAACATTTTAGATTCTACAAAGTTGATGCTTTTCTTAATCATATTATTAGAAAAATTTATGCGCAATTAAGCAGCAGAAACTTTGGCAAATATACTGGCACAATTTTCAAGGCATCAGGATCTTGAATTGGTAGCCCTAAAATTACTATAAATCACTCAATGTGGATACATGGTCATGTGCAACAGAATGAAAATACAAAATCATTTCCCTCCATTTCAATTTATTTGTCCATTATAGGAAATTCAACTTACTAAGGGAACACTATCATTGTTCTTTATGAGCTTGAACTGTCCAAAAATGCCATTCATTTCAAGAGAATAGGGCAAAAGGATAATGCCATGGAGCTTTTTTCTTGAACTTTTCAAAATGGAAAAACAAAATTGCATGAATGGAGTATGTTTTTATTCATTTTAACTGTATAGAGCTCTTAACATAGGGGATTTACAACAGAATTCATGTACCCGAACTCAACTGATTAAGATGTGACACTTAGTTTGGTTAGGTATAAAACAGATAATCTATCTTCTCCATCTGTTCACGTGCTTAGAAAACTACAAAAACAGGAGAGAAAAAATGTCACAAGAGACTAATGCAGAAATGAGTACATAACTGACCTGCTTTATTGTAGGTTTGCTATTCAAAATAGCAGTTTGCTGGATTTCAATTTCTTGAGATTTCCTCGTAAGCTCATCTTCCAATTCTCGGCACTTTACAGTTGTTTCTGCTGACAAACTCCGCTCCTTTTCAACCTCCTCTTTAAGCGATTCAATCTTTGAAGTCATAGTCCTTGCCTCCACTTCCATACCAATCAGCTGAAACTCAAGCAGTTCTTTTGATTCATTAACCGCATGTAGTTCCTTTTGCAACTCGTCCAACCTCACTTTAGCCTCCCTAAACTGAACCTGAGATGCCTCTAAAGAAACTTGGCTTTCATTTAAAGCTTTCTCCAGTTCAGCTTTCTCCAATTCTATTTCCATTAACTTCCCTTCCAATTCGCCCGTGCGATATTTCAGTACTTCAACTTCAGCTTTAAGTGGGCTTTCATCAGTAATAATTTGATTGGCATCAGAAACCGATTGTGGGAGATGGTCCCTAGTCTCTGTCTCAGGTACTGAAGCGAGTCGCTCCATTTCTAGAAAATCGTCCATTATTTCAATGTCAAGAGAAGAACTAGTAATACTTTTTCTGACGCTATTTTTTTCATTCTTAAATTGATCAAGTTCAGTAATTAGAGCTGATGCCCATGAGTTTCCATTTTCGAGCCCATTTAGCCTCTCCCCACTATCCGACAGACTATCTGTCAGAGACTCCACACAAATTGAGGAAGCAGAAAGAGATTTCTGATCGTTACCCAAAGAGAATTTCCCTTTAGCCACCGCTTGAAGCCTTCTGCACTCAGCCTCAAGCTTTGCCACCTTCTTAATACTTTCTAAATGCTGCTTGCTAGCAGTTTCCGCTGCTTGGGCACTCAAGTCTCTCTCAATTGTCCTGATTCCCAATTCTTCAGATCGAGCAGTAATCTCACACTTGAGGGCTGAGTTCTCTTTCTCTAAATATTCAATCTTGATGTGTAGATCATGGTCAATGGAAGGAGGAGATTTGAATTTGGCAGCTTCTAATTGGTTCTGAAATTGGAAAATTTGGTTTTGGAGCGCGATTTTGGTGGTTTCACATTCGTGTGTTTTCTCCACCACAGCTTCACGAATCTTTTGCTCTTGCTCCTCTCTTCCTTGTCTAAGCTGCCTAACACATTCCTTGAGAGCTCCATCAAGATGGCTTACACGATCTTCAAGCACCGAGTTGTGCTGAAGTGCTGCCTCAAGTTGTTGATTTAGAGCTGCCACCTCATTTTCTGCTGTTTCCCACCCTAGCATATTTGGAGTACAAAAAAAGGAACCTATTGAACAAAAATATTGGATACATTCCAGCTTCACGTCAAATTTATCCACAATCAAGAGATTCTACGACAACCTTTAGTTATAAATTGGGCTTGAGGAATTATCATAAACATTGGTATAATGTGTGAGATACTACTAACGGCCGAGGGGAAACAGTGTCAACAGAATTTTCAATGAATTTACCGGCGTATGACTATATACCTGCTACAGCTTCTTCAGCTACTTTGGCATGCTGCTTAACCAAGTCTTCTTTGGCACTAACATTCGCAAGAGCAGCTGATAGTTTCCCTGTCAAGATCTTAAGACTATCATTGATTTCTTCACCAGTGACTGCAGGTTTTGATGTGACTTCTGGTGATTGAGAATTCTCATTTGGTGATGCCCTAAGTGCCTCCTGTTTCAACAATTAAATAATTATATGAAGACGTGATAAATAAGAACCAAAAACACATGAAGCGACAATAATACAAGTCCATTCTACAAGATTATTGACCATCACACCTTCGGAGCTAATCTCTAGGGGTACAAATGAGCCATGCCAAGTTAATTTGCCCCTGGACTAGCTCAAGGCATGTGTTTTCAAGCATAACTACCTTTTTTTTAAGGTGTTTGCAATCCTACTGGTTGGAAGAAATGTCTAAATGCAACAATTGAGAAGTTCCCAAATCACAAAGCGGATATTTTTGTCAAAAGCTGAAGAATTCAAGCAAGAGAAGGAAGCTAATAGATAGTTCTAATGCGATGAAAGTTCATCCATATATGCTATCGAGTAACATTGTGTAGGTTCAAGTACAAAACTAGAGCTGGATTAAAGCTGAAGAATATGATGAGCTGGGAAGAGTAGGACTAGCTGAGCTGTCTTGTGTTCAAGTTCAGCTTGCTTATTAAATAAGCTCAGAACTAAAGCTGAAGCTCGGCTCCTTCAAGAAATATCCAAAACAAATCAGCTAGCCACCAAACTACATACGAGCTGCTCATAGTCATGAGCAAAGCTGTCTATATTTGTAGCTCTAATGCTCCCACCTGTTAATGAAGCTCTGCCTTAGTGAAGAAAATAGCTGAATGCATTACAATGAAGAATGAAATGCCATAAGCACACGAGGTTCTATCAAACCTCATGCCTCTTTGAGATTCTCCAAAGAGGCACTTTGAAACATTTTACATTCAGAGTAGCTTTGTTTAACTCAAATATATTAACCTGATTTAAGCAGCCGCTAGAGATAGCGGGAAAAATATGCACGACAACGACCAGTAGGAAACATCAACACTATTGCTCGGCACATGGATGCTTCTGCAAAACTGTTCAGCACATGGATGCTTGTTGGTGGCAAAACATGGAGTGGAAAAACCACACAAGAAAAACAATGTTTTGGAAATTAATTTCGTTAGAAAATATAAGCCTACTATAACAGTGACTCTCCTCTGTTACGAGAAAGACCAATAAGTTGCACAAAGTGTTGTGAGTCAATTATACCTCAATTTTCATGACGTAGGATTGAAAACAAAAATGGAGGAAGAATAGTATGAAAATTACATAACAAAAATCGGGGAAACCTTTAGAATCCTAGAATGGAATGGATTCAACAGTGTCAATCAACCATTACTAGGGGTGAAAGGACTACCAAAAAAATTGAACCGACCGAAAAAACAACCGTTCGGTCGGTCTGAAATAGGGTTCAGTTGGTTTTGGTTTAGGGTTTATTGGTTTTTTCGATTTTTCGGATTGCTTTCATTGTCCTTATTTTTTGTTCGCACTTATATGGAGATAAATCCTAGCCGTTCAATCTCACTCTAATCCTACAATCAATCCAAAGGAAGGAACAACATGACCCTAGGATCAAGAGCTCTTGCGTGATTTTGGCCCAAATACAAGAGTTTTGAGCTCTATATTGCTAGTAGTCCAAAATTTGATTTATGTGGCCCAAAACTAAGCCCATTTTTTATTCATGTGGCCCAAAATTAAGCCCTTTTCAGTCAACTCAAAAAAACCGAATTCCTTGTCCGAATGGATTCTACACAAACCGATTTCGGTCCCTACATTAAATCGGTTAGAATCGGTATGCAAAATTTCCACCCCGAACCGATTAGGTTCGGACTTATGCCTCCAAAGTCCAAACTGACTAAACGCGAACCAATTTCACCCCTAACTGTACTTGTATGATGATAATATTACTAAAATACGCAATACCTTGTTTGAAATGAAGAGATGTCAAGAATAGATGCTCAATGTCAAGTAGTGAATTGAAACAAATGGATAGGCATCATAGGACTCTCCACCGACTAAACACAACTTTCACCTACAGACAGAGTACTGGTGACAAGGGGGGAGCTAGGAACGCAATCAAGTTGGTCGAGAAAAGTTAATATTCAAATGGGCAAAATAAATCACACCACCGAAGTTTAAGGTATCAATAGGTTCAATTGACCGCACTTGCCTCAGCATAGCTCTGGCCATGGTTTGGTGAAAAAAGACCACAATTAGTTGTCATCCTTTGTATTTCAAGTGGTAAAATACAACGAATTAGACTCCTGACCCCATAACCTAGCCTACCCTAAGAATACTGACAGATAAAGCATAATAGGAACAGAGATTTGTTCCTAATTTTGATAGTTCACCCTAATTCACAAAGATGGATGAACATGGATAAACAACAACGGTTGATGAGAACAATTCAAAATGCTATGCGACAAAAGTTTTGTAAAGAATTAAACATTAGATGTTGTTATTGAATGCATTAGCAAATAGGTAAGTAGATAAGAAAGGGTAATAATTGCTGGTACCTTAAGGCATATCCCAGGTGATTACCTAGTAATGAATGAGCTTGAACCTGTTGAGGCCACTCTTAGGTCCTATTTAGGTACTTACCCGGATAGTGGGAGAGAGGTATAGGTACTGCATCTACCGGGGATAAGTTGGGGCCAAAACCCAAAATACCCTGGTTAATGAAAAAGGTATATGAGGTATGAAGAATGTCTCATAGTTGTCTGGCCTGACAAGTAGCAACACAAGTCACAATATGTGGTCTACAATTAAGATGTGTGACAAGCAAGAACATGGAGTGCAAATGTCGAAACTCTTCTTCCAACCCAATCTTAAAAGCATCTCTAGTATCTGCAACGTTAGCTAATCTAAATCACCAGTGGTCAATTCTGAACCTGCATTGATACACTAAAACTCTATTACAGTTTGATCTCTTTGATTCCATACGTAGATCCTAAATAATAATCTCTTGCTACCACATTAATCAAAGTCGACATATGCACCATGATGCAAATTTCTCTTCATCAATTTTGAATGTGGGAGTTACCATCAGCTATAACAAGACCATTACTATGATAAACCTAAAGTTGTGAAAGCAGTTCAGGACTTGACCCACCAAGCATTCAGAACATTCATATCAATCCTACTTTTGTGCCATTCGTAAATCAGTATGCTCCAATTCATAGTAACTTTATATTTCCTACAATCTTAGATGAGATGTCTTGTGTTACCAGGGATCCTAGATGGGTGTTACAAATTAAACTCTAAATTACCTCAACAGTCTTTCTGAGGATCTAATCGCCCAAATTTCCTAAGCATAACATAAATCACCCACTTTGCCTATGCCCCACAACCAATTTTTTTCTAAGTATTGTGTTAGTCCCTGCGTTCTGAACTACCTCAGCAACCTTCAAGGTTCCGGATGAAAAAAATTCATGTCCATTACCTTGCGTGTTCCAAATAAACATGCTTTTAAGGTTACAATCACTCCAAATTACTTGTTCCTTCTATCTTCATTGATGCGAAATGCATTCGTGGTGTACTTAAAGTTATATCAACATGCTCGTGGCTTCATGGAAGGAAGTAAGAACTTTTTAACTACTGACTAGACTACAACTATATTGTGTGTAAACATTCTGTTTATCATTGTTTCTGTACATTTTACCCAGTACTTTACACAAGGATACAATTTCGTTACAGAATGGTTCATCTTAATTGTGAACTCTTTGGAAACCGATAAAGTAATCTTCCAAAGTAGACATCTCCATCTTAACAATGGACAATAATTGAGATAAAGAGTTGTAATGCAATCAAAGACGACTAGGTAATATAGACCTGTTCGTACCCGTGAAGTCCACAATCAAAAGAGTAATGCCCAAAATAATTAAGGTACTATAAAAGAGTACCCCTAAAGAGGACAGCAGCGTCCTAACTCAAAATGCTAAAGCTAAGTTCAAAGAAGCATCATAAAAGGAAGCATTCAACTTTAGTCTATGATATATTTTCCCATCTCTGCTCCTAAGACCATTGTGTAAAGTAGATGTAAAATGTTGTAGGGACTATATGCTGACTAATGGCAAGATTGATGTCCTAAAGAAGGAGATACTTTTAAGCCCCCTACTCTCAGACCTATCACATCCAAATGTAAATATGGAGAAAAATACCAAGACGAAATCAATAAATTCAACAGTGACAAGCAGCAATGTAACTTCTTTTGGCTAAGTAAATAACTACAATTCAATTGAGAACCCGAATTTCCATCCAATCAAGCAATCGATCCGTGCACACATTGATGAAGGGCAAATAAACTGTGGGAGGTGAATAAATCTCCTAAGTAACAGGACAAAGTCCGATCTCAATTAATGATCTAACCCAAGAACGAACATGAAATACCAGCTCGACATGTTTTTCCATTGCCTACCAAAAAGCTGACCACTCCTTTTCCGATCTACCCTCCAATGATGGCACCACCCAGACAACGCCACATCGAACTATGAAGTACCCTGGTCGACTCAGTCGGTCTTGAACAAGCCGATCAAACTTATGATGTGTCAAATTAGCCAACAATAAGGGATAGCCACTGCAAAAAATGCACTCGAGTACATTCATCAGAACTCTCAACTGATCCCTATAAATAAGGGTGAGGACCCATGAGCAAAGTGATCGAACACTTGCAGCATTTACGACACGTTAATTAGTTAGAACTCTTTTAGCCACTTTCCTATATCAAACCACTATAAACAGTACTTCACATATCTGCTTTTCATATTTTTTTCTCTGCAGAATACACATTCTGGCCATTGACTAGGGTGTCTCTCACTAGTTGTTCCCTTATGCAGAAACAGGGCTTCCAGATATAGAAACAGGTATGGCAAATCCGAGTCAACCCACTTTCATCTCCAACAGGACTCATGGGGGAGTCCCATAAATCAATATAAACTTTCCACTATTTCTCCACCCCGATTGTTGTATGCCAACCTCAATATTGTCTACTTAATAGAAAAGTTCAACTGTTGATAAACAAGAGCCAAGCAGTGTTTCCTATTAAAATTGCACCATTCCAGCACTGAATGTTGGAACAAGATGGAGAAGACCATAGCATTTATCTACAGGATCCTTGTCTTATATTTGCAACAGATAACTTGTTTAGAGAAAAAGTAGCAGGAATGCCCTTGAATACAAATGCACATCACAAAAAATTGCCACGAGGTCTAAGTCTCCAACACAAGTATCTAATCTGATAAGTTCTTTCTTGCGGAAATCGAAGAATCTTAATCTACAGGTAAGACAATGTATTATTAGTTGATCAAGAAAAAGACAAAAAGCAAGGCAAGTCTTTTGTTTTCTTGATAATATGTCCATGAAAACTGCTCAAGATCCAATCCGTGAAGCTAATTCCCTATCTTATTCTTTATCTTTTTGAATGCATCTGAAAAGTGGAAGTTGTATATCAAATTATCATTTATCTAAACTCGATTATTAGTAAAAATGGAAACAAGCCAAAACTTCTATAATCCTTTGATATTGATTAGCTTGCATAGGAAGCCACTTTGGAAATGTAAACGTGTTGAGGATATGTCTAACATAGTTACCGCTCTCTCTCTCTCTCTCTCTCAAGGCCAATTGCTTAAGCTTTTAAATGAGTTGGGAACTAATAATTTGACATGGCATTACAGAATGCAACATAATTGGACATTGTTGCCCACATGATAGTCAAAATACTTGTTATTGATTTACCCGCTAATGGAGGAAATGGTTGGCTTGAGGACAGTCAATAAAGTTACCCTCTCTCCAAGGTGAGTCGACGGTTAGCAATTAGCAATATGTTCTCAAACTACATGAAGAAACAGCAATAATATCTAATAAGGCAGATTTGTGGCAGTTCATGCCAAAGTGTGGTTAAAGTTCAAAGTTTCAACAAGTCAAGCAGTCTAAGGGCCAACATTGATTCTGGAAATAGTATACTTGAAAATGGATCAATTATGAACCTGATCATCAGAGTATCTCTCAGAATGCGAAGATATTGATTCTGAACTTTCCGTCTCAGCAGGGCTTTTCTCAGAAGACTTCCTCTTCCACAACCATTTTCTTTTTTCCATGTAGTATGATGTAACATCAAACTCCCAAATCACATTAAAGTGTTCAGCTGCAAATAAAGTAGGATCATTCTTAAACCAAAGAGAGAGAAAAAAACTCAAAAGCTAACCATAAAGCCTTTCTAAATTAATATCAAAGAAGCGTGAAAATTTGATATCATAAACCCGTTTTTCCTGCAATGTGATTCGTTCTACATAATAGAACTGGAGATAAATCCTACAGAAGTATAAAAATCAGAAAAAGAAAAAAACTTGCATATCATCAAAAATCTCAGAAATTCAACAATAAAGATTACTTAGCTTATGGTATCCACAATATTTTCTTAAAAACCAATACCAAAAAAATGACCTAAATCGAGAGGGAAAAAGAAAAGGAAATCCAGATAAATATGCAGTATATATTTTCTAACTCTAATCTGATGTAGAATACCACAGCTGAATGGAAGCACCCACACTAAAACTGTATTTGAGCAGCAATGGTGGGGACAAACCCATCCGATAAAAACAAACCAAATCTTCCAAAACCCTCAAATCTACACTGTATACAAATGAAACAAAATATATAACAGTGAATGGCCAAAACATAGGACATTGAACTGAAGATCCCTGAAAACCCACAACAAAAAGATCCAAAACCCATATACCCGTCAAAGTTATCAGCCCAAACCTTCTTCCATATTCAACATAGTGAGAAGAACTCAAACAAGAGATAATAAATGTGCATAATCTGTGACTATATCCGAGGGAAAAAAATTACTCCGAAGTAACAAGCGATGCAGTTAGAAAGAAACAAACCCAAATGGGCCACATCATCATACCTTTGACTGGAGACCAAAATCAACCAAGAGATCAGAAACCAAGAGATCAGAAGGGAAACCCTGCAATAAATGTGAAAGCAAGTGTGGGTTTCGGGTTTCGGATTCCAAACATAGAAAAACCAAAACTCTGCTAAAATCTGTGGAATGTCAGTCAAAACTGCAGGTAACGACCCAGAAGCAGAGCAGATAAGAAGTGTTTTCTTTAAATTTGTTTATTGGAATGTATTTTCCATGGAAAAGAGCTGGAGAGCATGTGATGGCGAATGGGGGGAGAAGCGCTGAAAACGAAAGATTATATGACTTTTTTAATCGTACAGCTTTTTTCAGCTTTTTTTGTATTTTGAACTTTTTGTTAAAACCCATTAAAATGTTTTTTCAAAATTAGGCAGCCCCAATTCCCGCCCATTCAATGATGAAAGGGATCCCTGTTACGTTTTCATGGATATTATTATTTTCGTCCTCCTCAATTCCTATGCGTTTTATACTGTGCATTACACGATTTCTTGGAAGAAACATCCTTCTTGTCTAATGGACTACTCTACCCAGGGCACGCTTTCATGATGAGCTTGACCAAATTATTTTCAAAAAACAATATGAGTTACACAATGATAGACACAATTTAATTTTTAAATTATTATATTATCGTTTATTTTCATAACAATAGACCTCCACTAAATGATTATTACGTATCGTGGGAGACAAATAATTTCAACCAACCGGATAAAATTTGAGTACAAGTTTATGGCCTGACTCGAAAAATGAGCACATTTCGTCATCTCCGAGCATCTGCCTCAAACAATCGACACACGTGACATTATGCCACTAGGGAGGTATCTTGCCTATGAGCTGACCACCTAACTTATGCTAGGTTGATTAGTGAAACTCTCTTGTCACTTTCATGCACCAAATTACTCTAAGCAACACTCTATATATTTGCTTTCCATGTTCGTTAGTGCTCGGTAGAACCTATGTTCTCCAAGGTTACCCTCTTACATATACTTATTTAGCCATTAGAGGGCATTCCGACTATTCGTCGAGGTGTATTTGACTAGTTGTTCCCAAGCTCGGCCCAATGGATAAGCTCACTAGGCCACCGCCTTGGGCTCCCCTAAAATTGTCCAAAATTAAGGGGCCCAAGTAGTTATGGTCCTTAGAAAAAAAGATAATAAAACCCCTAAATCTGTTACATCGCTTTCAATCAAAATAATTAATCAACTCAAAAGGACCAACATTACTTAAAATAGTCAAAGTTTGAGGAAACAAGAAATTAAAATTTATTCTAATCATCTAACTTCCAAACTCTATTTCCTATGCTCAACTTCCGTCCCTATGAAATAGGTTTAACAATCAAACATAAGTCAAAACGTATAGGATGCATGATAAACACAAGATTATGGCAGTCTAAAACATCTTGCACTAAACATAATAGATTTAATTTATACGAAGAATATACAGTTCGCAAATGAATTAATAAATTGTACTAAAATTGTACTAATTCTTACAACCACACATGCATTCCGTGCGACCAATGTAACCTATCTCGCTTGAACTTGAACCAGTGCACTCACGGACTTGAACTGAGAGAAATTTACAAACTTGCACCGAAGGACTTTAACTCCTATGTCGAGTTGATAGACTGTCAGCGATGTGATCACTCAAACGCATATTTACGACCTTTTACTGAGGAACTCTAACCCATAGTCAAGTTCTCAGACTACCACTGATGGGTCAACCCTCACCCAATCATCTTTTACGGATTAGCACTAATGGAATCATGCACACACCAAATTAGGAAATCACTGACCAACCATGACCATGCATATGGACTCTAACCAATTTCACATGACCATGCAAATGCTACAATGCCAATATAGAATCAACACATCGAAGTAATACCAAAATATTCATTCAATGGCCTTAGTTCAAGAAAATAACCTTTGTAATTGGTTAAAGAGGATTCTGAATGGTCAGCATTTATTCTGTTAAATAAGTTGGAAATAAGCCTGATCGGTCAAGTTTTGACTTTGGAAAAAATATTTTAAAATGGCTTGGCTAGTCACCCAAATCCCCTGGCTGGTTACAATTTTTTTCCGAATAATTGGTTTTTATCAGTTCTATCCGATTATAAACACCTTCTGACCGGTCAAGGTTAGCCATTGGAATATTTTAGGACCACTTTTGACCGGTTAGGATGACCTCCTGACTAATCAATCTTTGATTCTGGAAATCTTGTAAAACACTCTTGTCCGGTCATTGGTATAGCCTGACTATTCAAGCTTACATTTTCACAAAAATCTACAGCTTGTCAATTTGAACCAACCCTAACCTCGACCGAACAACATCATGTGTAGTATAGATGGACACTGAAAAACATGAAAGAAACTACCCTAAACTCGAGTTTATAACAAATCTTACCACAAATCCGATGATCTTCCAAGCCTTAGCACACCATAATTTGCTCAATTCTTTTGCAAACATGTCAACACCTAGCTCAATCTTCTACTTGCTTGACATTTTCTTGTGTGATCTTCAAGAATGCTAATGTTAGACACGCATCTTCTCGATCAAACTCTTCGGTTGAAGGTTGGGAGGCTCTCTAGGATTTTCCCTCCTTCTCTCTGAATGTATAGTATTTTTATGACAGAAAACCCTAAAAATATATATTCCATAGCTTTTATATTAAGTAATGGGTAAATTACACTCCAATCCCAATTCTCATATAAAAAGTTGAACTTAGTCATTGCATTCCAAAAATTACAACTTGTGCTTGATTCCTCCAAAAGTCAATAAATCAATAAATTAAATTACAAACCAATCACAGTTCCTATAGCATCGCTGAGATGGTTGACGAGCACAAAACCCCCAGTCGAGGCCTACAAAAAACATAATTCAATTATAAGGACATGTCGCGAGAAAACCCAAAAGACTCACAAGGAAAAGAATATTACCATCTAACAGTGATAGAAGAACTGATCAAACATCTTAGTCATATCCATATTCTGGATCACATCTATATCCCTTATCAACTAGAGACCATCAGAAGCGGTTGGGGCAAGCCCAGCGCGCTCGAAGATTAAGTTGGAAAGAGGGATGGGCTACTCGTTGACGAGAAGATGGATGATTCAATCGTCATTGCTAAACTGACGAGATGGACCGAATGGGAAAGATAGCCAGGCCATATAAGATGGATGACCTAAAGAAGAGGGCCAATCTATAGAGTCGGATCAACAATATTATGGAGAAAGCCAATCTGCTTTGATCAAGAGAGAGACATCTCTTCTAGTCAAGGTTTCTTGGCCATGGGCCCATGTTTGAATTCAAAAAAACCCATAGGGACATCCTCCACAAACAGATGCTCCTGCAAACTCTCCAAGTGAAAAGACTAGAGAACCTCAACGGGGGCGATAAAGGCAACATTCAAGATAGTAGTAGTAGGTGCAGTCGTCCTTTCAAGTCCCTATTGATGTATCATTCCACCATCTCCTACGCCAATGACCAAATCCCTCTTTCTATGCCTCAGAGCATGATTATGGTTCAAGATGTCTCTCTCCACTGGTGGCTTCTTAAAAACTTTGAGTTTCAAGGTAGCCCATCCATTTAGAAAAAGGAGTATAATTGATAGATTTTGAGGATGCGAGAGGATCCCTGGTTGATATGTGCTCACTAGAAGAAAGCTCTACCACTTTCTTCCCCTCAAGATCAACAGCCTTTCTCGCCTGCATAGAGTCATTGGTGGTATGCTAGGATGAATTGGCAGAGGAATCTAGGACATAGGCTCCTCATATGGAGTAAGGTCGAGCTAGATGCAGCCTGGTTTCAAATAGGGCTCCAAATTCCCTTCGCGGTCAAATGGGAGGCCCTTAGTAGCAGTGACAATCTAGACAAAAGGGAGATAGTTTACCGAAACATATGTTGCCCAACCATAAAGACCTTGGTTAGGCAGACCTGGTAAGCTAGAGCTTTATTGACATCAGGAAGCATGACAGGGTCAATATCGATCAAACTACACACAATTGCACGACATGTGAAGAAAAGAAGAAAACGAGTACGAATGCCATCGAGAAGTAAGAAAATAATAGCAGAATAAAGGGAATCATATCGAGAGCCTTCTCAACGCAAGGAACACCAGAATGTGCCTGTTGCTTCGAGCTTACAAGTGGTACTTCTAAGGTTTACATGCACCCTTTGCCCCACCGGCCTTCTAAGGGGCACGCTTGAGGGATTAGCAGTGGCAAATAGCAGCCAACCTCATGTTGGTTCTAAGAATAACATTAAGCACCACTATACCGGACATTACCCGATAGAAGTTACTAGTGCCCTAAAAAGGGGCAATCCATAAAAACATAGAGCCTCACAGAGGTTGTCATTGAGAGAGAACCTAATGGCACCCTCAACCACGGCCATAAGAAGAAATAGAAAGAATTACTATTGGCCTCAAGATCTGGTGTTCGTCCTTCACTAGGAGGCAAACCCCATGCTTTTGGGAATTGCATCGACTTTCGTAAAAACTATCATGGTAATCCTCCAAGAACATTCTCATAGGATTCGTCGCGATGTAAAAGTTCACAACAAAATCAAATGTAAAAAACTAAAACACAGCAACCAAGAACAAAGCTTTTCGGATTGCTCAGAACAAGTGAAAGTAATATACTTTTCTTTTTTTGGCTTTTATAAAGGCATTTGGATGTGATTCGAAAAAAATAATTTTTGAAGAAATAGGCAGAAAGGACACCAAGGGGCACATTAAATTTAATGTAGAGGCATAGTCACAAGCTCACGAAAGTAGTAAGAAAGATGAGTCATTGACTCACCTCCTTGGCTGATTAGCTTATCATCGCTCGAACCAAAACGACAAGCAAACCGAGCAACAACAAGTTAAGGGGGAATTGTGAGAGGCGAATAAATCTCAACCAACCTGATGAAATTTGAGCACCAATTATTGTTCGACCCAAAAAGTGAGCGTGTTTCTTTTGTCTTTGAGCATCTGCCTTTGACAATCAATACACATGACAGATATGCCACTCGGGAGGTATCTCTCTTATGAGCCAATCACTTCATGTCAACCTCCTCTAAATAACAAATCTTGAACATCTTATCGAACCAGAGAACATCCTAGTCGGCTCTACCAACCAACATAAACACACTGGCCAGTCCTATGATATGTGAAATCAACCCGACAATCAGGGATGGTGAATGTAGAAAAAGCACTTAAGTGCATTCATCGGGACACTCAATCAATCCCGATAAATAAGGATGACAACCATTAGCAAATGGATCGATCACTTGGAGAACTTATACCAGGTTGATAAGTGAAACCCTCTTAACCACTTTCATATGCCAAATTACTGTAAAAAACACCCCATATATTTGCTTTCCATATTCGTTTGTGCTCGGTAGAACCTACAATTTACGAGCTTGTCCTCTCACCACTGAAAAAATTTATTATTAATACTAAGTTGGAAATCAAGTTGAGGTCGGGTTTGGACAACCAAAATGTTAGGCCCGACACTGAAGATATTTGACTAGTTATTCCCTTTTGCAATCATGATTTCCAACTAGTGCACCAAGCGGAGCACATCCAAATCAATCATCTTTCAATTCCATCAGGATTTATAGGTGAGTCCCATAAATCCACACTCAACAACGTATCTAATTAGCTTGAGCATGTGATCTGGCTTAATGGAGTGTATAAAATGAATATTTTGAATCAACGAGGTGGATCTAAATTGGACCTACGCTAGAACTTGATAGTTTTGTTCCATAGAGACAAGCGTGGCCCTTACTTATTCTGGTTGAACCCATTTTTATCGTGTTTCAGTATTACTTTTTTATTCTGTTTGTTTGGTATTGGCGTTGAATTTACTAATTTCTTGATACAATTGGCAATAATAAGTTAGCAATATTGCAGGGTGGGGAATTACTCATAGTGCAATATATTGTAGTGCGCGGATAATGCAAGTAAAACAACTTAATTTTATTAACTTAATTTTTAAAATTATATCGTTTTTTATTCTATGTATTTTTGTAATAATTTGTGTGATTAGTTAAACAATATAATTTTAAAAACGAAATGAATCAAACTATATTATTTTACCCACACTATACACGCATAACCTCCCGGGTCCATGGTTGGCGCAATGGTATCCTCATGTCTCGTGGTTAAGCTTCACAAATTAATCGTTCAATGATGATGCTGGCACGTGCTTCAAAAGATGAGTCCAAATCAATACATCGAGCTAGCTTTTCACATGAACGGTTCTAAAAAGATTGGATATGCTTATCTATATTGGCACGAATCATGGAAACGTATACATCTAGTCACATACCATTTAAGAGAAACATCATGAAAATTGACCATTCTATAATTTTACAGGTTAAATTAATTCAAAATCGATTTGTCCATTAAAGACACAAAACAAATCTAAATGCAAATGTCAAATTAATCTAGAATCGATATCTCACGAACCAACCGTTAAAATCTAAATTACCCGTGTTGTCTAAAGACAATTATCAAAATTGTTATTGCAAGCTAAATCAATACTATTGATAAACAATCTAAGTCAACTCAAACAATCTACTTTCATGATATTTCAAATTCAGTTAGCGATCATAAGAAAAATTTGGCAATATTTTAACTTGCTAATACCCAAGAAGAAACCGACTAATATTTTTTTTTGGCGCAACTGGATATCCTAACTTTAACTCTAAACCAATGATAAATAAATTGGGAAGTAAAGAGAAGATAAGTTAGAAAAGAATGAAACAACATGGTTAGAAAAGAATGAAACAACATGAATGTTTGATCAACCACTACTTCGTCATAAAATTGTACTAGCAAAAAGAAGCAAACTTTAGAATCATCACAAAATTAAAAATCATACTTAAATAGTCAAACGATAAAAGTATTTTTTTGGTCAAATTGTAACGCCCCGATTTGATGAATATGTTAATTTTAAAAGTTTGATTCCTCGATAATGATGTTGCCATTGCTTTGAAAGTTTGATTCCTCAATGTGGCATTCGATACCTAGCAACATGAGAAATTCGCACCTTGAGCGATAAAGCTCAATAAATAAATTCTACCCGTAAACTCAATTGATGCTATAGACCACATTATACATGAATAATGACATGAGCAAGAAATATAAGTGGGTAACAAGTAAGTGCAAAAATTAAATCAGAGTTAAAAGCAGATGATAATTTTTCTAAGTAAACATCTATGCCACCTTTCTAGTTTTTGATACAAATGTCTGACCAAACCATATGTGTCAAAATCAATTCCCAATGCCAATATCGGGTTGACACAAGTGCTATCCGTAAGTCAAAACATTTAATTTAGTGTCACAATATTCCTGTCCGATATGATCCCGACTCTTAAGCCGAATCGTGTACCGGACACTAGCGTTCCCAATTATTGGCTCCCGTATACCATGTTCCCAATCTTTATATTTCTAGATGTTATGCTTCTCATGTGTCATGGCCAACATAAAAAATCTACCTTTTTCTCCGAGAACAAGACACGACTTATACGCATAACCGGCTCATAACATAACTAGACTTATTACAGGACATGACTCATGACCAATTTGGCTAAAAGACGTAGTTCGACGAAAACACCTCATGGTACCAGACATAGTTTAGCTCAACCCATATCACTACTAAAAAAATACTAACACATCTTACAAGAAGTAATTTACTTCTCGATCTATGTGTTCAGTAACTTTTCAAAAATTCCAAATTTCGTTCAAACTTTCTTGAATGACCAAGACTCGGGGTTCTCGATTTATCAATATACTTACCATGAATTAATAAATAAACATGCAAAATGAATCATTTAAATCAAGTAATGAAACAATTAGGAAGTGAAATCAAGAACATGTATGTAATGGTCGAATTAATATTGAGGCCCGTAAACATGGTATCTACGTTTCAGAGTTTGATATTGATGTTTTGGTTCAAGGAAAATGTCAGACAGGTTAAAAAGGTGACCGGTTAAAGTAAAGGGGTAACCGATAAGGAAGAGTCAATGGTCAACTGGTGACTAGTCAACAATCAGGCTGGTGACTGGTTAGGATGGGTTGACATTTTAACACGATGGCAAGATCCAACCGGTCAGGGCAGTAGGGTGATCAGTCAGGATTGATAGCTCAGCATGTCAGAGTCTAAGGGTGACTGGTTAGAGTGACCAGTCAGGATGGTTGACACATTTTGAACCAGTAGCAAAGTCTGATAGGTTATGGGTCAAGGACAAATGATCAAGATACAACATAACATAAGGTATGAGTAACTGGTCAGGATGACTAGCCAAGATGGACAGTAATTACTATCCATTAGCCAAATCTGACCGATCAAGGTCAAGGGAGACTAGTCATGATATAACAATAAGGCCTACAAAATATAAGGGTGACTGGTTAGGACAACCAGTCAGGGTGGTTGAACAACATGAAACAGTAGCAAAGTTTGACCGGTCAGGGCCAAGGATGACTGTCAGTCAAGTTTTTTCTTTAAATCTATCAGTTGGGTTTGTTAACAATGGAGCTTCTTGAAGCTCGATTCGAGGTTCTAGAGTACAAATTAAGGTATGGAGAAGATATATTTACCTTGTTATGACTGAAAGAAGCTTTGAATATGAGTGGATTGAATGAATTTGCGGGTCATGGTTTCAATGGACCTTCTCCTCCTTCTCTCTCTCCAACTTTTAGCAAACTACAAACTCTTAGTCTCTCACTCTTTTAACTTGATGAAAACATGAAGAATGAAGAGATTGGAATGAGGTTTAAATAGGGACAGAGAGGAGTGTGAGATTGGGTATGAAATCTCAGACTTTCTTGCTTTCATCTAATGTTGAAAGCAAGCCATGGCTACCATTGGGGAAGATAAGAAGGTGTTGCAACAGCCATGTGAGTGAGGAAGGTGGTTTTGAGGGAAAACTATGGGTGTGAGTGGTTTGGGGGTTAAGTAAGGAGCAAAAAAGGACTCCATTGGGAAAGAAGGAGATTTCTCAGACATGGAGGATTTGGCTGAAGGTTTTGAACGTGGGTGTGGAGAAGAAAGTATGTGAGGGCATAATGAGGGAAAAATAATTGGGTGTAGTGTTCCATCATAAAATAGTCAAATGGGATGAGATTTGGACCAAACTAAAATGCTGACGAGCTCAAGTAATTGGGCCAAAAAATTGGCTGAAGTGGGCTTCCAAGTAGAAAAGGTCCAAATGGATTTGGGCCAGTCAAATAGGCAAACACAAATCATCGTATACATAAATCATGCAAGCCCAAACAATTTCATGCATGCAAAATTCTTATTTACTCATTCAATCAAATAAAAATGTATTAATGCAATTTTTGATTTATTCATGAAATCTAACTAAATCATGCATACATTGATACAATTTATTTTTTAATTGAATTAAAAATTGTGGCTCCTTACACAAATCCTTTTTTTTTTGATAAAAATAATTATATTCAAATGTTGCCACTAAATAATCAAATTTTGAGAGTTTTGCCTATAATAAGGAAACACACAAAGGGGAGACATACAAAAATAACAATAGACCTTAATATAGCACGCATACGAACATGGACACAACCACAAACACTTGACATGGTAATTCTCAAAAAATAGGAAGACGAACGCAACTAATGACACTATTCTTTTTGAATAATGTTTCTAGTTACGTATATTTACATTACAATTACCAATCAAATTAAACGAGTCTACAGTTCAATAAATTTACATATCTCCAAATAGTAAGTTTTTTTATTATGATTTCTTGATTCTAGAAAAAGATACAAAAGGTGACTTTGAGCTTAAACCTTTGGGCTTAGTACTGTAACATTTTCAATATAAGTTGATTGGATAATGTTACTTGACTTTTTGAATTAAATGCAGAAGGCAAGTACTTGAGAATTTTTATGCTATTTTAGCTAAAGATTGTTTTTTTAGTCATAGTACAAGCAGTCTATATATCAATTTTAAACCGATACTATCCACCCTCATTTTCATCCAAAAATTTTTGAAAAAAAAAAAAATATCTCGAATCTAGTGACTAATGATGATCGACAATGTTTATGACAATCAGATGTTGGCAATAAATTGTTCTCCCATCCCCTACATTTTTGAATGATCACCACCAATTTATAGCAAATTGAGCAATTAAAGACGACGATCGACAATGTTTATGATAGCACTCTCGAGCGAAATGATAGTATTCAACAACATTATTTATTTGTAATTACAAAACTCTCAATTGGCTATTCTTCTATATTTCGTTATTCAGTAGTTGCTTTTTCTTATGTTTTTATTAGGTGGTATATGGTCCTCGAACTCGAGGCGCGATAAATGGTCTGCAATCACATTCTCAATTCATTTCTTGTCTTTGATGGTGAAATCGAACTCTTGTAACAAAAGGATCCAACAAATGAGACACGCCTTGGCTTCTTGCTTGGTCAAGAGATACTTGAGAGTACTATGGTTGGTATACACAACAATTGGCGACCTAAGGAGGTAGGATCAAAACTTATCAAGTGCAAAAACATGAATTACCAATAGCTCTTTTTCAGTAGTGATGTAGTTCAGCTGGGCGTCATTCAATGTCTTGCTTGCATAAGCAATATGAGGAACCTTGTCTCATAGTTGGCCTAGCACATGTATAGCATAGTTGCTTGCATCATACATGAGCTTGAAAGGCAAGCTCTAGTCTGGTGGCTGCATGATTGAAAGGGTTGTTGTTAGACTAATTTTGAGCTTACTAAAAGCCTTTTCACAATCGGGCTTCTAGTAAAAAAGTGTGTCTTTGGTGAGCAATAGGCACAATGGTTGAGCGATAGCACTGAAACTTTGAATTAATGACTGGTGAAAACCTGCATGTCCAAGAAAGGAACAAACACTTTTGACACATTTAGGGGTAGGTAGCTTAGAAATAAGCTCAACTTTGGATTTGTCTATCTCAATCCCCTTCGCAAAAATGACTTTGAGGATGATACCTTGGGTAACTATAAAATGGCATTTTTTCCAGTTGAAAACGAGATTTGCCTCTTCACATCTCACAAGAACTTTTTCAAGGTTTTCTGGGCATCACTTAAAGGAGGCGCCGAAGATGGAAAAGTCACCAATGAACACTTCAACGATTTTCTCGATCATTTCATTGAAAAATATCCATCATACACCTAGAGAAGGTGTCGGGTGCATTGCAAAGCCCAAAAGTCGTGCGACGGTAAGAAAAAGTGCCAAATGGACAAGTAAACATAGTTTTCTCCTGGTTTTCAAGAGCAACCTCAATTTGATTATATCCGGAGTATCTGCCAAGAAAGAAATAGAATGAGTTACTGTCTACCTGTTCCAACATTTGGTCAATGAATGGAAATGGGGAGTGGTTCTTTCTACTATAAGAATTTAGCTTTCTACAATCTATACAAATGAGCCATCCTGTGACCACATGTGCTGAGATCAACTCCCCATGTTCATTTGGGACCACAGTGACCCCGGATTTCTCTGGAACAACTTGGATAGGGCTAACCCATTTGCTATTAGTAATGGTGTAGATGATTGGATTCAAACGATGTTGTGGCAGTCAAGATGGTTTGACAACATCCTCAACGTAGATGTGATGTGTACAAAGCAGATGATTAATTCCTTTAATGTCAGCAATAGTCCAACTGATGGCCTTTTGGTGAGCCCTCAAAACTTCTAATAATGCCAATTCCTGGTGATCCTCCATACTTGATCAAATCACGACTAGCAATGTGTCAACATCGCCTAGGAAAGCATATTTTAAGTCTAAAGGTAGAGTTTTAAGCTCGAGTTTTGGTAGTTGAACACTTGATGGAATAGCTTTGGATTTAGCAAGGTAGTTCTTGGAACGTGGGTGCCCACTTTTTAATGCCCACGACTTCTTCTGCCTCAAGGAGGGTATAAAGGTAGTGCACCTCATGTTCCGCAATGAGGCATCCTTCAAAAAGATCAAGAACTAGATGAGATTCCGCATGTTCCTGAATCAATGTCTCAATGAGACTCACCTCTTGGAACTCCTCATCATCCCCATTTCAATTACCAACATTGAAAATGTTCAGCTCCAGTTTTATTTTCCCAAATTTCATATTAAGAAGCCCATTTCTATAGTGAATGATGGCATTAGAAGTGGCCAAGAAAGGCCTCCCAAGAATGATGGGTGTATGCGCTTGCGGGCCTAACACATGACATGTATCTAGCACCACAAAATCTATAGGATAGACGAAGTTGTCCACCTACACCAAGACATCTTCCAAAATTCCTCTTGGGACCCGAACACTTCTGTTAGCCAGCTACAGGGTCATCGAAGTAGACTTTAAATCTCCCAATTCAATCTACTCATACACGTAGTATGGCAGCAAATTGACACTAGCCCCTAGGTCAACAAGGTTTTTTTTTTCCACTTTCTTCCCCCCCAATATGAATTGAAATGATAGAACAACTAGGGTCCTTGTATTTGGTAGCGATGGGAGTATGAATGATTGAACTCACCTACTGCGTCAAAAATACCTTTTTATGCACATTGTGTTTGCGCTTTATAGTGCACAAATCTTTCAGAAATTTGGCACACGAAGGTATTTTCTTGATAGCATCTAGTAGCGAAATATTTCTTAACTTGTTAAAATAACTCATAGATCTCAACACCATGCGTGATTTTGGGTGGAATCGTAATCTCTGTGGAAAAGGTGCCGAAATAGGATAGGTGAAGACAATGGGGTCTCCAACGGAAACAACAGTGGAACTAGAAGTGGATGCAGGTAATGGATCACAAGCAGGCTTGTCAGGTGTAGTACGTGGAATTGGAGCATGAGGACGGGCATATTTTAGTGGAATAGTCTTATCAACTTCTTTCCCACTATTCAAAGTCGTGATAGACTTTGCTTGCTCGACATTGGCATTGGATGGGAATGAACAACTCATATAATGTTGTCCCTGGGGATTGGCTTGAGGATGGGCAGGACACATGCCATTTTCTTGTTGCATTGTCCCGAAGGATGTGGTTAACTTAGACAGTTGGGAATAGAGGTCCCCAATGAATTGTGTGTTTTTGCTCATTTATAGAAGTCTGTCCTTGCAATAAGGTGTGTAGTAAATCCTCATGACTTTGCTTGTTGGGCAAGTGGTATGCATTGGGAACCATAGAAGGTCTTGAAGGATTGTACTATTGTGCAACATTGGGAGGGTACCGAGGTGGTCCCTGCCCTTCAAGAACTTGATAGGGGTGGATGTTGCCCTTGAAATTGGTTTTGATTTGGGAAATGGGATGGTCCTTGGTTTGAGAATCCTGGTGGACCTAAAGGTGGTCAAGTCGGTTCATTGCTTCTCCAGTTGAAGTTTGGATGACTCTGCCAACATGGGTTGTAGGTGTTGGAGTATGGAGAATTGGTCGGCTTTTCGCCCTAATGTAGGGCATGTACTTCAACTTGCTCTGGTCCATTCAGTACTTCTTTGAAAACAGGTATCACAGGGCATTCATTAGTAGGATGCCCTGACATATTACAAATGACACATGTCCTCAAATTTCTGGAAAAGCTTGAGAAGTGAACTCGGCCACTTTATGTAATTGTACAACAACTTGTAGCCAATAAGCCCCCTATGTTAGTCGAACAAAGTGGGACAAGTAGAGAATTGTACTTGAACTCTGACATAGGGGATAAGGCCTAGTCCCAAAAAGTTTGGAATTAGACTTATCCAGCTAGGGACCAATGATTTTGAAGAGTTATAACCGCGAATGAGCAATTAGCGGTTGGGGGAGACTCTATGATAGTGGATGATAATATTTGTATACACGGAACACGCCTCCAAATTAAAGGTAAACATAAGGTTAATTAATTGCACTGACACCGAGAGATTAAGATTTAAGTATTAACTTAATTATTAGAGTACTTTCTCGGGGTAAGAGACGAAGAGTCTTTTAATGAATTTCTTATTTTATAAATTATTTGAGTGTTTTGAGTTATCAAAGTGTTCATAGCTTGGGAGTGTTTTTATAGAACTAGGTACAAAATTACTCAGTACAATTGCCTGTAGAGATAGAATCACATCATGACACAAAGCAAGGACAGTTTTTCTATTTCTTTTTTTTTTTTTTGGGGAGGGAGAATCCTTTAATTGCGTATTAAACATAGATCCATGTCTTTTTTGTCCACTAGCTATACCTACCTACATTTGAAATCTTTCCCAACGCCACAGGGAATGGTGTCAGCTTTTGTGGTTTAAGTTTTTTGGTGCATGTTTGGGCCACATTTATTTGGCCTCAGGATCACATAACATTATCATGAAAGCATGAAGTACACTAGAAGAGACGTGGTCACTCTATTTGCCCATCAACCTCTCGCACCCCTATCCACCATGATGTTTTCCCATATCCACACAATCCCAAACAAAAACGAACCAGTAACCAAACTCATAGAGAGGGAATTCATAAACTAGTAGTAGTCTTCTTTTTCTTCTACCCGAAACAATAAACAAATATCAGTTGCTGAATTCAAACCAGACCATGTTGCTCACCTCAGGTGTTTCTACCCATGGATTGGATTTGAAGAGGCAATCGTCATTTCAAAGAGTTGGGGCAAAACCCTACTCTCAAATCTCACTACCCCCACTTCCAACTAGTTATTCTTCTTCTTCTAGATCTTCTTCTTTGTTTAGGATCAATGCTCTGTTCAAATCAAAAGCCAAAGCTGCCCCTGCCAAGAAGGTTAATTCAGCAATCTCATTGCTTCCTTCCTTTTGATTAGAAATTAAGTTGGGTTTTTCTTCTTTTTTCCATTAGGCTGCAGAACCAAAGCCAAAGGTTGAAGATGGTATTTTTGGCACCTCTGGAGGGATTGGTTTTACAAAGCAAAATGAGCTTTTTGTGGGTCGTGTGGCCATGATTGGATTTGCTGTGAGTATTCTAGCTAGCTATCCTTTACGACTGCTTCTAATTTTTCTGATATTCTACTATTTAGTATTTAGGTTCTTTTATGATACAATGGTGATGAGCTGTGCAATCGGAATGCCTTTCTCTTTTCTTATAACCTCGAATGTGGTGTGATTTCAGAGCAGGTTATTAGACATAATTAAAAATCTGTGTTCTAAACTGTGTGTTTAAGTGTGTGAACGAGGAAAAGAGAACAGTTTTGTGTTTTAAGTGTTTGCTAAACTAGTGGAGCTAAATGTGTCTCTTAAGTAAGGATACTCAACCCAATTGAGTTATGTTTGATGAATAATCGGCAAAATTATGGAAAAGTAAAAGGGGACCCCCTCTTCTCTCTTTTTGTGTCTTTGCTCACTAACTTCTTAGCTGCAGTTAGCAAGCTATTTAGCAAGCATTCCCTTTAACATGTGAGTTGATAAGTCCAATGACCAACAAAAAATAAATTGTCTATCGAGAGCTTTGAACATCTAACCGTGAAAGGTGACGAGTGAGTCCATTACAGATGTTCTTACACCACAAAGATACTTTTGATTAGGGCTACAGATGCCCATTAAGCTTGTCTTTTAACATGGTAGTTTTAGCGTTCATATAAGCTTATTAAACAGAGTACGAAGTCGAATCTACAATATTGATTAGACTTAATAATGTGTTCAGCCTTGGCTTTTCTCACATAATGGCTTGATCTCGAGCCAGCTCTTTATGAATCAAAGATGAGCCAAGCTCAAGTCATTCATTTCGTTGTTCGTCCCTACTTATGATTTTTTTGGATCTCAACCATTACTGAAGTTGGCTCCAAAAAGACAAAAAAGGAAAAGATGACTAAAAATGCAGTCACATTCAAATGAGAGGTTACCTATCATATTAATTGCCTTGAGATATTTATCTCACAAATGTAAACTAATGTGAAAACGTAATAGTATAAGTTTACCTTACAACTACTGTTTCCAATAAACAAATGAAAATGTGCTCTCCAAGTGCGTTGTCAATGAGTCCAAGCATCTTGTAGTTTGTAACTTCATGTTCCTAATTGAAGTATTGGATACAAACTCTTCAGGCATCCCTGTTGGGAGAAGCAGTTACAGGAAAAGGGATTCTAGCACAACTGAATCTAGAGACTGGAATTCCCATTTATGAAGCTGAGCCTCTTCTTCTCTTCTTCATCCTTTTTACCCTTCTTGGAGCCATTGGAGCTTTGGGCGATAGAGGCCGGTTTGTCGATGACCCTCCTACAGGGCTTGACAAGGCTGTTATCCCTCCGGGTAAAGGATTCAGATCGGCTTTGGGTCTGAAAGAAGGAGGTAAAATGATATATGATTGCACTGCCATTATGCTACTTTCTCCTTTGGATCTAGTACTTTTATTTAGTAGTTTTATTTGCTATCAAAGAAAGACATGACTTTTATTTGAAAACAATATTCTTGAAGTCAACAAAAGACCTATAGTTCAAAGTTTTGACGATACCTTTCATGATATGGTATTAAATCTGTTCCAGTGCAGAAGTGTGAGTTTATCTCAATGCTGAAGTGATTATGGAATTTTAAACAGGGATGCTTTTGAACATTTTTTTTTGTTTGGGATCTTTTTGGTCTCTTTGTTTTCCGTTTTTCAATTTTCTTCATTTTGGTTTTCGTGTTTTCAAATAAGAAACAAACAAGAGTTAGGAAAATGCTAAATGTCTGCAGATTGTTTTCATTTGTGCATCAAAGTTGTCTTTGAAAATCCAAAAATATATTTTCGGTGTTTCCTGAACTGTGGGTTATTTTCAGAAAAATGCTGAAAACAGTTTTCCAGACAAGTTTTGTGTGTCCAATGAATAAATGCTGAAAAGAATAAAAGTAAAAATGATTCCAAACTGCTTACACTTCATAGAGTGGAACTGAAATCTAATTGTTTTATGCATAGGCGCCAGTAGCGTCCTATAATTGGTTCTGTAAATCGTTTCCAATTGCATGATGTTAAGATATATGAGATTAAACTGATCGGTTCCAGTCTCGAGGCTACTAAAACCTCAAAATGGAACATTTTACGGGCTAGAATATTATGTTCCAATTAGTTGCATGGGATACTCTACCATTGTTTCTTATTTGTCTGACTACTTTCTTATTTCGAAATTGTTTCTTGTTTTAGGTCCACTGTTTGGGTTTACAAAGTCAAACGAGCTCTTTGTGGGGCGACTTGCTCAGTTGGGTATTGCTTTCTCCTTAATTGGAGAAATTATCACAGGGAAGGGAGCTCTGGCACAACTAAACATCGAGACCGGAGTTCCGATCAGTGAACTAGAACCCCTTTTGTTGTTCAATGTCGCCTTCTTCTTCTTTGCCGCTTTGAATCCTGGTACTGGCAAATTTGTGACAGATGAGGAAGAAGGTTAATATGTTGGCTCTTGTTTTTACAAGAAACTTTCATGCAGTTTTTCTTCATGTATGTAGTAGTAATTTCAAACTAAAAACATAGTGATTTCTCTCTCTCCCACAATGTTTTTGTGTGTATGTGTAGATACTTTGTCCGCCTTAAGAACTTCAATAACACAGAAAGATGTAGTCTCACCTTGGGGTGTAAGGTCAAATAAAAAAAACCCAGCTGAAATGGCAAATTGAATCGATCCGACAGTTTGATCTAATTTTTTAGGTGGACTGACCTGTTTGGTTTAATTTTTTTTATTTATAGACTTCCATTAAGCCAACTAGCCGTTAGCAACAAATCCCTCATTTTTAGCCCATCATCTTAATCCATTCGTGCAACAAAACCTCTTTGACTGCCACGTGTCCTTCCACTCGCAGCACTACTATTCGTGCATTCCTTATTTCCACATGTATTCCCATAATATTAGGAACTAACTTTCTTTGGGCGTCATATCTTTTACTCAATCAACGCTGGGCCAAAAAACACATCTCCCAATGGATGCCGCATCCTAGATTCCTTTTTTGGTCACAACACTGCCCCCTTCAAACTCTTTAATTTAGGAAAAAAATTAGAGTTTGGATTTAAACCCAATAAAACCCCACATGTTTATCCATACATAACTGCCACCTTTATCTTGATTAGACCCCTATCAAGTCATAATGATTCTGCCGTCATCACCTTTTTCAAAACTTCTTCATACGTTATATTAGGGCTCCGAGCTCATTCGTTCCACCTTCTCCTTTGTTCCCTTCTCTCTGCAGCTTCTTCTATTCCCCTTTTCTCTTTTCTATGACCTAAACCCCCAACTCCTACGGCAGCTCATTGATCAAATGCTCCATCCAAAGATACAGATAGCCCTGGACGACATCTCCAGCAGCTCTTACATGATGAACAAGGTCCGATTGACACCAACATTCTCATCCCCATCTCTGGTTCTCACTCCAAGCGCCAACTATATAGATTAGGCCCTTGCTTTAATGGTATGGTCCGAGAATATGTAGATGCACTAGTGAATGCCCATGCTCGTGCCTGAAGGCACTTAACCGAAAAGTAAAAAATCTTGTCAGAAGACACTATAATAATTTTAAAAAAGTTATACTGAGCTAACCAATCTATTATACATTTTTTAGATCTATGAAAACTAATCATCGTAACAAAAAATTCTTTGTAATTTTAAGTTAAAGTAAAATAACCGCAATGTGGTTTTCCAAATTTTTGAATTTTTAAAAAAATATGACAACATATAACATCTAGTTGAACAATCTGAACAACATTAAAAAAAGCAAATACATACATTAGTTGGTGTTTTAAAAAAGAAATGATCACTAATAAACTTTGATTTAGTTGAGACATTGGTCCTCGTGAAAGAGATTTTTATCCAAAGAAGAGACGGTCCTCAAGTGAGGAATTACAGATAACCAAAAGAAATTGTCCTCAACATGTTGGTGTTGCTTATGAGCTCACATCAAGTAGGCCCTTGAAACCTCAAAGAAAAAAGTAAAGGCCAATTTTCTATATCTATTCAAGGTACTCTAAAGAAAATCAAGTTAGTGTAGGTAAATAATGTCTTACCTCCACTTTGTAATACTACCAAAAGGACAAAATAATGTCTGACGAGGGTAAAACTGTAATTGAGAAAATACATTTATCCCCTTCCGCAAGAGATCTAGTTCGGCATCGGATAGAAGGCACACGAGCATGCACATGCCGATCACGTAGGGGTATAGCCGAATTTAGGAGGGTTATTCGTACTTTAGTCGGGTTGACAAGGTCAAATATCTATCTAGCTGATCTGATAAAGGTGGTTTTCCGATTATTCGACCTGAGAAAGGCGGTCCCATATCGTGTCGACTTGAGAAGGGTGGTCCGAGATACCATCGACCCGAGAAAGGCGATGCATGACTGTTATTTCGAGATAAGGTAGAATCCCGAATAAGTCAGGATACAACTCTAACAGATATGGATGAGAAGTCCACGGCCAATTTAATTAGTACAAGAAGTATTAATTGAATGGAACTCTAATGATAGAAAATAACTGCTTGATAAAGAGTTATCTCATTAGTGGCCAATCAGAAGATACTTTACTCCAATCAGAATCCTAAGAGAATTAGGAT
>JABCMJ010009759.1:0-16238 GCA_014822125.1 Arbutus unedo | reverse complement strand
ACACACACACACACACACACACATATATATATACACACACACACACATATATATATATCACACACACATGTGTGATATATATATGTGTGTGTGTATATATTTGACGTACTTATTTTAAATTACCAAGCGTTTAGAACTTTTAACCCAAGCATCTCCTCGTGTACTCATTATGATTTCGAACTTTTTCTTTTAAATTTCGTATATTTGACTTAATTTTAGTAATTAAATATGTTTCGTATGATTTATACACATGCAGCATACTATATATTGTACATGCATATACATATACATATACACGTAATACTTTTTATACACACACACACACACACGTAATCCTTTATATATATATATATATATATATATATATACACACACACACACACACACACACACATATATATATATATATCACACACACACATATATATATGTGTGTGTGTATTAATACCTATCAAATCTTATGACCTTATCCTATTTTTTCCCCATCCCCGCCGACCCATCCTAGCAACCTACAAATTCTATCCCCTTCCATCTTTACCCATCACCATCCCATCTCCTCCCATGACTGCTCATTTTTTCAAATCTCCTTTCCTCTATCGATCTTGTCTCTCCCTTCTCCCCTATATATAGCCACCTCCTCCTTCCCTTCCTCACCACACCACAACCAATTGCAAAACAAGAGACGAAGTGTGGCAAGGAAAAAGAAGAAAGTCGAGCCAGAACCCGCCGAAGCCAAATTCGTGATCGAAACGCCTCGAATCCCTTTTAAAACTTTGAATTCAAGGTAAGTTCATCTTACTCTAGTCCTAATGTACATTTTAGAACACTCTCAAGGCTCCACAGAGCATCCATGGAAGAAAAACCAGAAGAACAGTTTTTTTATTGAGATAGATTTTTTATCCAAACTTTAGAATCACCGTATGAATACTACGAGACTCGGATTGAGCTGACATTTGGTAGAATGATAGATTAATGTATTATATTGAGTATCCAATTAGAACCTACTCATTTGGACCTCTAGAACTCCATAAATGAACGTTTTAGTGAACTATGTCATACTTCTACCAATTCTATTCTCACCTAATTTTTCCAGCTTAAAGACACCTTCAAGTCTCAAGGCTTTCACAAGAAATGTTCCCAAAATATTGAACTAAATGCCTGTAAAATGTGAGAATGTTTTGAGTTAAATTGATACTTTAATTTCAACAATATAAAACTAAATGTTTAAGACAATAATAACCGATTGTCGTTTTAGTTATCTTGTACTTTGAAACCTCCCGTACTTGCCTTAGGAGTCATTTATGAAGCATATTGACAAATTGAAGGACGTTTGAAGTTTATGATTCATGATAAGCATTTTGACTTAGAAATTACTCGAGACTCAAAACCGGCATTCAATTCATTGCATGATCATATTTTTCTTTAATGCTGAAACTTATAACCTATGGCTTGTTAATTCATATGTCATGTTCAAATAAATAGAATTAACCATAATTAGAAATTATTCGTGTAGGAACCCTGATATGTCCTGTTTATGATGATTACATTTTTATCCATGACTCTCGAATTATATAAATTATACTTTCGCCGCTCGTTATTTGATAACACTATTAACCCTAGCTTTCATTATTCATACATTAACCCTATGTTCACAAAATTACTATTCTACCCTCCATATGCATAATTATGAATTTACCATCTATTTTATAAAATCACAGTTTCGTCCATAGAAATATTAAAATCACATTTTATACCCTTAAACTATTTTAAATTATAATTTTATCCTATATTACTCTAAACTACAATTTAACTCCCGGATTAACTTATTAAGGTCTTTACCCAAATCATTATTATGTATACACTCAACCGATGTTAAATTAATTTTATACTTAGGTTATTTATTTTATAAAGTTCTATTAAGTCAATTACGAACACGTATTCCCATACGCACTCACCACGTTTATTTTTTTGTCATAGATATTTATTCATCCAAACATGTGTATTTTATTATTTATGGCATTATTAAAATATGTTATGCTCTTTATGTTTTTAAATCATTATTTGATGTGAAATTACATGACCCTATCTGAAGCATGAGAATTGCATTTTGAACTTTGAATCCTAGGGGGACACAATTGAACATTGATGCATGATAACATAGTCTTAGGAATTAAACTTTTGTAGTTGATCACTCGAATCTTCTAATATGCAGTATGTCCATTGGTTTTTGTTGTTAGAGTTCAACGTTTTTGTCGACTCAGACATGCTTGTTAATTTGATGATGGATAACTAGTAATGTTGTCAATGCACCAGTCGTTGTCAATGACAAACTCTAACATGCTTGATGGTGTTATGATGCTGTTGTCACCATGACTATTAGTTGATGCTATCGGCATCTTGAACATTGTAAACGTCGGACTCCAATTTTCTTGGATAATAACATCGCAATTATCATGTATGTTAGGCAACGCTGTTGGTGACCTTGTACTGATTATTAACAACATTCCGACGATCTAAAGTAATAATGTGACAATTATCACGTATGTCGGACAATGTTGTTGGCGACCCTTAATTGATTATGGGCAATGTTTCAACGACTACGAATTTGATATAATAACGTGACAATTATCACGTACGTTGGGCAAAGTTGTTGGTGACCCTAGATTGATTATGGACAATGTTGTGAGGATCCGGGTTTTGAGATATTGACGTATCAAATTTAAAGTCGAGGACTTGTGTATAACATCCAAGAATTTGATAGTTGAATAAACATAGAGATCATGAAACTTGAAGATTTTGTTGTTGGTAGTTGGATAAACATTGGGATTGTGAAACTTGGAGATTTCACTATTGGACTTAACCTTTATAAATGTTTTACCTACTTTTACTTCCGCACTTATGTGTTAACATTTCTATTTAAATTGAGCATATCTTGTCATATCATATATGTCATGTCTTGTAATGCATACATTGAGATATAAAGATAGGATAACTTATTGAGCTTCATAACTCATAGTGTATATTTCTTTTTCCTTAACATTTCACACTAGGTACCAAAGAAGGTGATGAAGAACCTAAGCAACAATTTAACGATGACATCAATATGGAGCAAGAGAATGTCCAACCGTGACTTACTTAGATTAGGATTAGAGCTAAAGAATCTCCGTTTAAAGTCTTTGTTTTTAGAAAATGTCTTTTGAAGAACATTGTTTTGGTATTTCTCATTTTGTATTCACAACTAATGTGCTTCCTTTTCTTATGATTTTTTTTTTTTTTCAGATTTTTGAGTTATTTGTTTTAATTAGTGTGTCCAAAATCGAGGCGTTACAAACAGGCACTGCAATGAGACGTGAAAACACTTGATCCCATTCTGACCTCGATATGTGGAATTATCTTGTGCCATATGTATTGAGATTGTTCGGGAGACATGGTCCAAGTCCGGTTAAGAAATTTTCATTTTAAAGATTATGATCATGAGGGTAATGGTATAAGCATGTCTAAATAACATATTAGTCCTTTTAAAGCTAGAGTATCGTTCTTTCAAATGTCGTTTCCATCCTTCCGATGATGTCAGAAGTTCCTAAAATTAAAAAATAATAAGAAAAGAAGCATTCTGTGTTAAATTCTTTTTCAACCCACTCTCGCATGTCTCTCTTGGTTGGACCAACCAATAATTTATTATTATGACAAGTCTTTTTTCTTTTTGAGAGCATATTGACAGATTTCTTTTCAAAATGAACGAAACAGCCATGAGTAAAAACATACTCTTGCCCTTCAAGAGGAGTTTCAACATTTTCTCTTTCTTCTTTCTGGGCCATGGTTACGCCGAACAAGAAGTACCTCTTTGTGTCTTTAAGGTCTATCTCTACTTTTCTTTGCTCATCCACCCTTTTTCGACTCGGGGATTGTGCCAACATCGTCCAGCACTCAATGGTCTTGGACTTCCATCATCTGCAAATGTTTGGTCTTTTACTCCTTCCATGACACCATCAGCATGCATTCCCGTGCTCATGCTTGGCACGGCTTATCATTTGGATTCCCTTTAGTGTTCAAAATTTGATATTCTAAAAGTAAATGGAGGGACCACCTCTCAATCCATGTCCTCACCATGATCACACTATACATTGGGAGGATCCAAGATACCAGCAGGAACTCGCACTTTCGGGTTATGCTTCCATTTTTTACTGGCAGGAGATTTTTTTTGAGAGGAAACTCTCTAGTAGAATTGAGTACAGCATCTTGATTAAGCTCAAGTTTGACTCATTGAATTAAAGTTTTACTAAGGTGTTGTCAAACATCACTGCCGACGAACTACCTGAGTCGAGATCAAGATTCGCTAGATGTTGTGCCCACTGATGTGCAAAAGTCAGTAACAATGGGTCCTTGTGTGGGTACTGCAACCCTTCAATGTTTGCCTCCAAGAATGAAATAATCATTTGTTCCTTCTCTTGCTTTTTGGCCAAGCTGCTTCCATTGTGCTAACTTCACGAATCTTCCTCCTCTTACTTACTTCCTTGATCTGTCTCTTCATTTCGGCAATCATTTATCTCTTAGATGCAGCCATGATGGCCTTCGCTACTCCTACAGGTGTTGTCTTCAGTGTTATCCTTGGCCTTCTTCTCCTTCTCCTCTTTGCTTGGGTATTAAACATACTCCTTCAAATACCCCTATCAAACTAGGTCTTCCATATGCCTTTTAAAAAAGAGAAGCACTTCTCGATCATGTGACCATGATCCTTGCAATATTATTAAAACCATTTTCAATCTTTGAGCTCTGGGTCCTCTACCATGGGCTTTCGTGCTCGAAAATATTGCTCATTTATAATTTGGGTCAAGATCTTATAGATCATAATGTTAAGCTCTGTATCTCTTCGTTCCCTAGCTTCAAACAGTTGAGTGCCTTAATTTCCTTTCTTGAATAAGTTCGTCTCAGTTTTATGTTGTTACTTTACCCCCTCAGTGCCGGCCTCGTCAGCCCAACATTCTTCCTCTACATCAGTAAACTCATCCACCAAGCCCTGAGATCCTTAGGCTTGTGCCTTGTTAACTTCTTCCTTAACTCAATGTCGATGGGAAGTCTCATTTTGAAGGTGTTCACAACAGATAGGTCCATATGGTCATCTACTTGCTATAATGGTTCCAGTAAGTTTCACTGTATGCTCCCAGTGACTTCTTCTTCTTCAATTTCATGACCACCAGTCTTTCCATGGTCTTAGGCATCTTTTCCGTTGACAAGCCTGTCCTCCAACTATTTGGATTTGCCAATGGAATCTAATTCTAGTTTGTAGGACCAACATAGAGAAAGATGGCCCAAGCTGTACAGAAAATGCATCACACAAGTGCTTCTCCGTTATCGTTGTTTTCTAATAGTGTTGGACGTGGTCATGGGGATCCCATCATATCTAAGGTCGGCATTTTAAATTTTGGCAAAATAGCAATCCTCGTGAGCTGAGTGCGAGGGGTTTATGGCTCCTCATCATCACCATCCAATCTTCTGCCTTTAAAGCATGAGTTTTGTGGAGGCGTCCAAATTTACTTTGTCTCCTTTCATCCCTTCTAGTTGTCTGGTGCATCCTAGGTCTTGAGCCACAGCCCTCACTCTTGTGTTTGTAGGATGCCACTCTCTTCCTGCTACTTACATCTCCTCGACCATTCTTCTTGTGGCATTGACGAGCATAGGATCTTTTCTTCCTCTTCGTTGAACATCTTCATTTCCAGATGATTTCTTGTCCAGACTAGTCTCTTCTTCAAACTTTCTTCTCACGCATCGAGTTTTGGACTCATGTTCATCCCACAATGCCTCATGATGGTCAACGCATCACCTTGTCCTATCTATTTGCCTTTGATGGGAGTTTGTTGGTGAACTCCATTGGTTCCTGTTAGGAACTTCTCCGTGCTTGCTTTGTCCCACTAAAATTGCATATGCATTACTAGACTGTACTTACTAATGAGGTAAAATTTCTTCCATGGTCACCAGGGTTTCTGGTGTTGGATCCCTACCGCTGACAAGACCAACGTCCTTCGTGTATCATTGATTGTGTGAGGACATCTCTTTTGAGTTTATCTTCTTCATTCGGATTGAAGTCCTCCCATGAGGAAGAAAGTTCACGACCCACAAGAACAAACTTTTATAACGTGTTTTTATTTTTGAAAGAGTGCTTTTGATTGATGTTTTTTTGTGATTATATCTTCTATTTATTTATTGTAATAGAATTATTCATTTCTACGCTAAGAAAATAAATAACCTTAAAATATGTACTAGAATTAAAATAAGAGCACTTTAAGTGGGGAGGAGAGAGGCTGAAAAAAATAGAGTGAATATTGTAGATAGAATGAAAAGAGACGGAGAAATGAGAGAGAAGAGGGATACAATAGAACACTGAGACGAGAGAATGTAATGTTTGAGACAAGTCAGGGAGAAACAAAAGGATTACTCGTTCTTTTGCATGCTTGGATTCCATAAAATTTAAATTACAATATTGACATCTCCGACTTGATAATTAGGTTTTTCCTTTATGCTGATGTGAAATTTCACCGTATTACAATACTAAACTCATGCTTAAAAGTCAAGGTATCAGAAAATGTTTATAATCGAGATATCCGGTCAACTTAAAATATACCTCAACTGTTGCCGAGTACTTGACTAGTGCTCGGTACCCTGAAATTAACCAAGTATGTGATTGTCTAGATTCAACCTCAAGATGTATGAGTTTACAATTCATCTCGATCTTCACTTGGAGTTAACAACAAATTCAGCCCACAAAGTAGAAAAGAAACTGCAGGCAAGAATACCATACAAAAGGCATCCATGGGAGAAAGATCATGGTTCCAGATATAATTACACAAAATATGCAACCCAGTGCTGCACAATAGCTCACCATGAAACTTTAAAATTACATATAATCCAGAAGTTGAAAGTCAAAATGCAAAAACTTCACCTATTGTTCTTGTACCACCAAATAATGAAAGCAGACCTATTGCTACTCGAAAATGTATGGGATATTTCTCTATGTTCAACATGGTAAAGTTGAGATCCGATTCTTCTCTGCAACCAAAGTAGTGAAGATACTATAACAACTGCTATGTAGATAATAATCACAAGTAGTGTGCTTCAATAAGTAGTTATTTTATTACTCCAATAAGAAACTACACAAGCATTAAACAAAAATATCAGCACACGAAACAACACAGTGCACCAACATCAACTTGAAAGGATGATGTTCAGTGCTAGTACAAACAAAAAGTATTGGTTTCGTCGATAACCATCATCAGTGCTAGTACCAATAAAAAGTATTGGTTTCGTCAATAACTTTGTGCAAAGGGTTCAAATCACCTCGTTCGTTGACCAAAAGATTGCCAGTGATCCAACATGTTTTCAAAGCACATGATGCAACTATTAATGTTGTGCAGTAAACAAAGATCTACCAAATAATATGAGCTCAAAAAAGGTAACCTACGGGCAACAGTTTGCAACAATCTGCTCTGCGAACTAGTAGTAAAAGGTACCCAAAACAAACTAACTCATGTAAACCAATCAATTGAGGTCAGCTCCACAAATCCTTTCTTGGCATTCTACTCTATCAAGGTCTATATATTCAGTAAGAGGTCTATCAGAACCTAAGCACTAGGTTAAACTAGCTTCTACAAAAATCAAAACAAATATGCAATGACTCAAGTACAATTAAAACCTTAGTGCAGCCCATCCAAAAGTAACTCAAATGATCCAAAAGGAAATGTACCAAAGAGGCCTGTACAGTCAACTAAAGCACGAGGGAACTATGAAATGAAGCAGTAAAATTAACACAAAGTGATCCAATTACATCCAGAGGTTATCATAGGAACAAAAGAAAACAAAAAGTCCTAATATCATTTCTGCAATGCTCTATTGATGAAAAAAATTGTTTTAATGTCATGGCTTTATATAATTTCTTATCTCCCTGTTGAAACCTTTTGGAGATACCTCAGGCACTGAGAAAAATAAGATCCTTTTAAGCTCTAAAGACCTCATATCATAGACTATAAGAACAGAAATTAACATAAAATCAAATTTCTCAACACCGAAGACCATTGATATCCCTTACCACCGAACCCAAAACCCAACCCCCCCCCACCCCCAAAAAAAAAGGTCCGGAAATAAAGAAAAGAAAAAACGCCACCTGCACATTAACACTAATCTGGTTGGACCTGCCTTCGATTCTCATACCACACTTTGTCTACACTCTATGTGCAGCTCCCTTGGCCTAACATTCTCCCTTATCATAACTCTCTTGCTCTACAAACTCTCTAAAGATCCAAGATGCTAACTCCCCAACTACAATAATTAAGTTAACAAATCGTCAGACAAGAACGGAATTACTAACCACCATGTCTATATCAGTAACTAACAATCCTTACTCCTACAGTCCTTAACTATTATTATCAGAATCAAAACCTTTTTCTCGATTTCAGATATTCCGGGCAATACTGATGCAGGAGATGTAAAGGCCAGGGAATTGCTGAATCCTTATACAACAATCAAACTCAGGTCAGGTATTGTGGTCCATTCCTTAAGCCATAGACCCATATCCATCCATATATTTGTCATACTGGTCACTACTCACAGTCAATCTGATAGAAAAAAGATGCATTCATATAAAGAAAAAATAGAGCAAAAGGATCAAAACAAAGCAACAGAACCGGAAATTTCATAGTACACATCATACCAAGAATTCAGTCCAAATCTTCTTCTCTAGGTTGACCTTCTGAGTTCGAGTCTCCATCATTATTAGCACTACTGTTATTGCCAGCCTGACTGTTGCTAGTCTCTGCAGGTGAGCCAAACGCCCTAAATGGCCACGGCAACGTTATTCTAAACCTCCGTTCTGCCGTGCGTGGGGTCAGAGGATTATCCTGAGATGCCGCACTAGCAGCACCACCGCCAGCGCCAGCGCTACTACCAGCCGCTGCTGCCAACCCTTGATCAACTGGGATAGGGGATCCACGGATAGTCCTGTTCTCATAATCAGGGTCATCTGTAGGCATTTCATGCCGACAAACAGGACAAGAATTGTGAATCTCCAGCCAGGGGAGGATACAATCTGCATGGTATATGTGTTTGCAAGGCATCTGCTTAGCCTCCTCACCAAGTTCAAAAGTGTCTTTACAAACAGCACACTGGGAAGAATCCGAACCGAGCAATTGATCGGAGATCTTAATAATTGGCAGAGCCTCCACTGCAGACTTGGAAGCAGGAGGGGTCCCATAGCGGTTTGGATCGTTCTCGGCAAGTTGCTGAATCAGTTGCTCAAGCCCGGGGCCAATGAAGTAATCACCAAGATTGGCCGGAAACCCAAACCCTCCCGCCGGATCAGAAGAGTTGTTCTCGATGACGAGTTGGATGTTAGCACCACCGGCTCTTAGGTTATTGATGTAATTCTCAAGGAATGCGAAAGGATTGAACTCACCAGGGTCAGATCCATGTCCTTGTTGGGCTCGGCCTCCGAAGAGAGCAGAGAGATCAGGAGGGGTTTGGAGTTGGAAGCTGCCTCCGCCTCCGCCTCCCCCTCCGCCGGCCAAAGTTGAGGAGGAGAAGACGATCGGAAACCCGGCAGAAAAGGACGGCAAACCGGAGAGGTTGTCGGAGGCGAAGAAGGGATTGAGACCAGGGTTAGGGTTAGGGTTGGTATTGATTACAGGATCTTCATATTCTTCGAGGAATCCACCGTTGCAATTGGGGCAAAATAGTTCGGGGGTAGGTGAAGGCGTTATCGAGACGGTACGATTGCACTGGTAGCAGAAGTAAAGCAGAGGCTGGGAGCCGGCGGTCGATGACATGATATTGCGAAGAGAGAGTGAGAGGAGGAGGAATTTGCTGCCCCCCTGTTTGCACAATTTTGGAGAGAGAGAGAGAGAGAGACTCGAGCGGAAGTGGATCGCCAGAAGATAAATTCTGCCAGTTCCCTCCGTATGAATTAACTAAGTTTAATTTATCAAATAATTAACTAAAAAATCTTTAGTACTATAATACATGTCCGAGGCTGAGTTCTTGATTATTTTTACCAAATATTGTCAATACTATTTAACGTTTTATAATTTTTGTATAATTTTCATTAATTTATTGCATTTTGAGAAAATTCTAAAAATATAATAATACTAATTGAAATTGAAAAAAGTATAAATAAGAAGACATTAAAAAATAGTCATTTAAAAAAAAATCTTCTTTCATCATCGTTTTGAGACTTTTCATCATATTAATTACTGATGATGTTGAAAAATAGTGGACTTGCGTTTGATCTGCTGAATGGCTTCTGCACACAAATTTGATGACCGAGGGTGGTTGACCGATTGTAGACCCTTCGACAATTAAATTAGAACGATTGTTGATGAAAGTTTTTAGAAAATTCAGAGATTAACGAGTGTGTAACTTTTTCCATCCTCTCCCTGCCTTTTAATACCTTAGCGAGAAAGGTGGAAATTGGAGTAAATCCTTGTAATTCATGTCGTGATTCCAGAGTTGGAATGATCCGGGCTGTTTCCTTTTGCGCCATCTAGGAGATGGCGGGAAATCTAGTGCACCATTAAATGGATTATGTGGATTTTCCAAAGCGGTGCCTATCGAGCGCCTGTAATACCAATCTAGTGGAAGCCCGAGTCGAATGGCCCTGCTGGCTAAGCAAGTAGTGGGCTAACTGATCAGCTTTGGTCTTGTCGGTCGATTGGTCGGGTCAATTGATCTGGTCAACCCTTATGGGGCCCATATCTAAACTCTTCAGTAGTTCTCCATTCCCAAGTTGTAGCGCGTGTTGCAAGGCATGAGATAATCATGTGTATTTTGTTAGGGATCAATTTTCGAGACCCAGTGATGAATGCGCACAGATTATACAATAAAAATAATTAAACCTTACAAGGTAAAATTAGGATTCATACCTTCAAGATATCTCTGATTGACCTCGACAACCTTCACAGTTTGATCCTAATCGAAGTATGAGCACGACTAGAATGATCTTACTTAATTGACCTCGTGATCTTCTACTATAATCTTATTGCACCTTGATCACAAACTGAGTGTGGGCTCAAAAATGTGATCTCTCTGTCTTCACAGAACTTCTCTCTCAATATTTCGAGTATTAAATTATCTATGACCTAGAAGGCATAGCAGCATATATGTAGTTAACGATAGAAACGCCAAGGAGAAGTATGGGTTAGGCTTCCTATATAATTCTGAATCCTTCTGAATCCTAATCCAATTCGGATTAATTTCAAATTATATAAATTATAATTCATACCACTATAGAATTATAATTGCATTCACTTCCCATATCTCAAAATTATATTTCGAGTTTTATGTTATTAAATGCTTATTTATCTCCTCGCGTTAAAATCACATATACTCGTTGATTAAATTAAATTACTAACAATTTATTTAATCAACATCTACAAAATTTCTTGGGACATTCCACTTAACTTATTCATTATGTTTGATACTAATATCCACTTGCAAAGTTTGACATAATCGAAACGTATAAGCTTCCTCAAGAGGCTATCATCAACCTCTATAAAGGAATGTGGATTTCATTGATAATTAACAATTATCATACATTTGATATTGTAACCCAACTCATCTAGTCTATTGGCCCACAAGGCTTTACTCTATAGTAAATAAAAGTCAACAACTTAAATGTATACAGCCATTAAATGTTCGGGTTAAGAGCACAAGCATTCATAATAACCATGAGATGTGAATTGTATTATATAATTAGTATAAATACAATTATCTCAAAGTGATTCAGTTCAATACACACAAAGTGTACTAATACAGTGAGTCGAAACTATATCAATTTTCGTGATCAAGACGGACGTACTGAAACAATGTGTATAGTCCTACTAGTGGTATGTCCAATTCCACCTACGACTGTGAACCAAAAACTTATATTCTACAAGAATCGATCATCGGATCTTCTCTATGTTAGTCAAACTCAACACACCAGATTATTTACTATGTGGAATAAGAGACACTCCTGCACAATATGATATCATATAATGCAAACATTGCTCATAAAAGATTCTCATCAAGAAAAGAACTAACTGTTTAATAAATAATTCAAACAAATATTAATCTATTACATAAAATCATGACTTTTAGTATAAAATCCTAACATATTTAACGGTTGACCTTTTTATTAAATGATAAGCCGTTATATTCCTCTTTTGAATGTTCCCAAGGTTCATGCGCCATGAATAGTAGTCATTCCAATATGGTTTTCTCTATATATTCCTAGGGGTTCCTCACTTTTAACTTTTCCTCTTCTACTGTCTTCGGCATTCCCTCCACTCTCGCGTATCAGAGCCCTGGCCTTCTCTCTACACTTTCATACTAGAGCCTGACGTCCCTCCTATCTTTGAGGGGGCTTTTTCTCTGACATTTTCTACCTCACGCCTGCACTCATTCTTCTGTCATTCTCTCGAGACTTTCAATGACCTACCCCCTTTTGTTACGAGACCAGTAGCAGTCAGTTGATAGGCGCTTCCCATTCCTTGTTTGTCCTTGCTCTATTCGTGGGACTTGACAGGACTACCCAATTGCCCATTGAATTATTGTTGTCCAATTCTAACTTGAATTCCTCTTTCGGATCACACTCCAACCCTTTCAATCCGTTGGGAGGTGAAGTTCTGAACATTACCCCTCAAGCCATGGTTTTGCCATCAGACGCCCACAGGGACTTGCCTATGCCGCCAAGGATGTTAAATCGGTCCTAACCGATCAAGACCTGGCCAACATCCGTGCCCGCCATGCTCTCCCCGAGTCCCTCCATCTCTACCTTAATCATGATGACGAAAGGGCCTGCTCATCCTCGGAGAGGGAGATCTTCTTGTACGAGAGCAACCTTCTGTGCAGATTTTGGTTCCTTGTGCATCTGCTTGTGCACGAGCTGCTCCATCCACTCAACTTGGCTCCAAGCCTACTGATGCCTAATGTGTGGAGGCAACTGACCTCCATGATCATCCTGTGGCACAGAGAAAGTGAGGGGAGGCGTGCTTTGTCCTTGGTCGGGTTCCTCTCGTGTTATTTTTTGAAGAACGTTAAGTTTGGACCAAGCTAGTGGTTTTTCCAGTCATGTGTTGGTTTCAATCTGATCAACGGTATTACTTCGTCCAACGAAGGGTGGAAGGACAAATTCTTCTTTCTAGGCAATGATAACTAGGAGTTCAACCCTTTTGAGGTTTTACCTGAGCATCCGCCCAAAGTTCCGCATCAATGAGGGGACCCAACCCAATCTACTCCTTCAACTGTTCACTGCATCTCTAAGAGTGTTGCTGATTTGAACGAGTCGTTGAGGAAGAATGCCTCTTTTTCCTTGCAACACCCTCATGACTCCACCGCTTTTTCACGCATTCGACCTTGGCCCTGACCCCGAAGGTATGTGACCACTTGGTTTCCAACTTTGAACATTGTTTACCCTATCTTTTGTCTTGACTCCATTTTTGTCTTACAGCCGACTCGCTGAAAAAGAAAATTCTGAAAAGAACCGGGGTGAACCCCCAAGTCGTTCAGAAGCACAAGACCAGAAAACATTTGGCCAAGAAGCTGAAGGTGGTCATCCATGAAGTGGGGGATGACACCGGTAGGGACTACTAAGAACCCCCCAGATGACCCACCCCCTACTTTGGTAGCCTTAGGATCCACTTTCCCTCTTGCTATACCAACTGGGGATGTGGTTGACCCCCCCCCCCCCCCCCCCCCCCATCTACCCTTCTTGCCAAGCTACTCTATTCCTCTGCCAGCGAGAGGGGGGAAGTTAGATCAGGTGCTAAGGAGGCAAGTCCTCTGGTTGGTAGCCCCCTCGTTCTGTCCTATCTCCCGCAAGGGCCGACCAGATGAACGAGCTTTAGACTCCCGTTGGGGGATCTTTTTCCCTAGACGATGCTCAACAAGTTTCTGCGCAACTAATCGATATATCATATCCTTTCTAATTCGCTAACCCTATTCCTTAAGGTAGCATACTCCTCAACCATGAGTCATGCTGGGAGCACGTCAACACACATGTGGGCGATGAGATGTCCTTGTTGAACCAAATGTCAACCGCTGTGTTGGCTCTAAACTTCTCTATGTCGCTGAATTGAGTACGTTCCACACTCTAATTTCCTTACCATTTCTCAAGTTACTTTTTTTGCTGATCTGTATTTCCCTTGGCCAGTATTTGCAAGCTTGTGTTGAAGGTGTCAACCTATCGCTGCATGTTGTGGACATTGGGGAACTCCATTTGCCTAGGTTTGCTCAAAATGAGGCTTTGGCGAAGCTAGCAGAGGTCTCCTTGTCCAGTGCCACCAATCTGGTGTGCCAATCCCAGGTCGTGAAGGAGGCTGCTCAACAGGTGTTGAGCAATGTTGTGCTAAAGTTGAGTGCGGCTCGAGAGGCTACACACGCGCGCGCGCGCACAGAGAGAGAGAGAGAGAGAGAGTTGACTTTGCTGATCTGCTAGCCCAACAAGTAGTGGCGGAGGCATAGTCTTTTTGGTCAGCCTTGGAGTTAGAGTGAGACCGTCAGGCCGCAATTGAAGTGAAGGCACGGGACATGGAAGATCGTTTGGCTCAAACTACTACCTAGTTGGAGGTGGCTTCGGGTGCTGCGATCGAATCATCCAAGGAATCTGATGAGTACTGTTGTGAAATTTTAATGTACTCACAAGCGCACGAATCGTATTCGAATATAATATGACAAGAGCGAGGTCAACCCACAGGGACTTGTGATTTTTATTAGGAAGACTAAATAAATCGAATCAATTTAACCCTAACCTAGTTAATAAAACTTATGAATTTTTTATTTAACTAAAATTAAAGAAGCAAAGACAAAAATAAATTAAAGACTGAAAATTAATTAAACACTCACAGAAAATTATTTTGAATTAAGTGTTGAGAAAATAACTAAGGTTTCAGAATCCGCACCTATAAAAATATCAATTAATTTCATGTAGCGATTTTCCCTATTATTTCTACACAGTGATTTATAAGTCAATCTTAATTACCATGGATAATATATTTTTTTGAATTCCTTTTATTTTTCCGAATGTTTATTCTTATTCTGCTTCAAAGTTTAAGTCTAAATTATTATTTGTATCCGTAAAAATAAATCACAGATGGTACTCAGTACTTAAATATTAACGTTACTAAATCAAGCAATAAAATTGAGTCAAGAACAATTTTTAATAAACGCATGTAGAAAAAATCAAATGCGTAAAATTAATCAATACGAGTCATGGGATTTCATTTTCAATGTTTAGCTACTCATGGAGTCAATGAAACATGAATCAAAACAATAATAAAACTCTATTAAAGAAAATATAAATCTTACAGAATATGAAAGATAAAGCTTTAGATTTATTTTTTCTCCTCCTGATTCTTCAATCGTGTACTGTTGTGTTGTGTCTTGATCAGTCATGTAGTTCATCAGCTGCACAATGTCTTTGCTGCGTTATTTCCCAATTTTCTTCCTTGTATAGCCGTCAGACAGATAAAAGACAACCCTAATTATCCTTTTACACTACCAATTTTCCAAACAAATGACTTTGTGGATCCTAAAGCATAATTCCTTGTTTTTTTACGTAAATCCCTAATTTTTTGTTTTATTTTTGGACCCTTACTTCTCTAAGTCCCCAATGAATTTTATCTCCTTCCTTCGAGGTCGGAGGCTGGAGTAATTAGAACATGCATAGAATATGAGTCGTCGTCATTTTTTTTGCAAATTAAATATATTGATGTAAATAATTAAAAAAATAATAAGTAAATTTAATTAAGCACCATAAAGAACTAAGAATATGTTATTTGAACATTTTATATGTCAATATTATGTGCTTATCAAATACCCCCAAATCTAGTTTTTGCCAGTCCTCGAGCAAAAGAAAAATAAATTAAAAATACTAACTATTCCATTATCGAGGGATGTTCGATTGTATTTAGCACATGCAACAAGCTTTTGAATCCCTAGGTTGCCCTAATAGACGAGTTATAGACTGTTGGCTTGCAGTGAATATACCCATAAAATTCTAAATTGTATCCCACTAATTTGTCAAATATCTTTTATTCAAATGCAACAAGTGTTAGAGACCGATTCCCAAGACCCAGTGATGAACGCGTACAGTTTATACAAAAAAATTATGAAACCCTACTAGGCGAAACTAGGGTTCATACCTTCGGGATCTATCTGGTTTGATCTCGGCTGTCTTCAATAGTTTGATCCTGATCGAACTTTGAACATGGCTGGAT
>JABCMJ010009756.1:0-28027 GCA_014822125.1 Arbutus unedo | reverse complement strand
ATATATATATATATATATATATATATATATATATTATATATATAAGAATTAGCCAGTGGGCTAATTAAGAATTTCCTAGGGGTCATAATTAGCCGGTGGGCTAATTAACACACCTCAAGTTTTTTTGCTAATCAATGGGTTAGAGGTGGGCCCAGCTTTAACTAAGGCTTGTGTTAACTAAGGTACCATCCAGTCAGAGCCTAAAACTCTTATTTACTGTGTATGTTACTCACTCAACCTTGATTATAACAGTCATGGTGTTTGTTATGCTTTTATGCCATTCTACTGTGAGACATAAAGTGTTGCAAATTTAAAAACAAACTAGGGTTCAGTCATAATTCGTAGTTAAATTTAATTTAGCATCATATTAAGGTTGATTGCGACACCGGGTATTGTTGTGTTTTTTTTTTTGTGTGGATATATACTTCATATTCTTGAAAAGCTCAATGAAGAATCCAACCTAGTTACAAGGAACATACCCTAGAAATTAAAGACACTCTTTACAATAATAATTTTAACTACCCAATAATGTATTCAAACTAACAAACAGAAGTACAATTCAAACTGTGGCCAAGACATCAATTCTACTAATAGAAACAACCCACCACATCTCCAAGGAGCATAATTTGCTCGGCCAGTCTCAATCAGTACATAAGAATTTATTTTAATTGAGATGATTTCACCTTCCGTTTAGTGGGATTGCGAAAAAGTCATCAGAGGTCTTAAATTACAAAATTCTAAATCATACATTGATTAAAGTTTCTTTCGTATGCAGTCATTCAAATTTAACCCAATCATATTCTATAAAAGGGGTTTTAACCCAACTATCACCTAATGGGTGATAGATAATATACATAAAATATCAAATAAATATGAATATCAATACACATTTTTTACGAGTATCAATGCATATTTACAAATATTAATATACAATTTATGGATATCAATACACTTTTTATACGTCAGCATTTTTCTTTTTATTATGCTAATTGTGAAAAACTTCTTTCCATTTGTATGAGAACAATTTGATGGATTATACTTTACACGTTTATAATAAAAAATATTTTAATTCTTAATTTGCTTAACAAATGACTATTTCATATATATTTCATAAATAGAAAATTTGTCGAGGGGTATATTAAATGAACATGTAGATAATATTTTATATTTATTCTCTTATATTTAGGGGAAAAATATTTATGTTATTTTAGTTAAGATTTTGACTCTACTAATCAAAATTTCTGACTTCGACCCTAGTTACATGATATGTTACGCAATTTATAAGAACTACTAATTTGAATGTATAATCAAAGTTTATGGGATCTTGTTTTTGCACATTATACTAATAACATGAGTTATGTAGCATACTACGTAGACATAATATATAATGTGATGTATTAGAGACTTACTCATTCTCAACGGATCGATCAACTAGTATTTATCAAGATATAGCATTTATGGTCAATACTCAATTGAAGAGCCGTGCTCGTTTGATTAAGCCGTACTAATCAATGAGACTATTGACTTGCGCTCTATTATTTGTACTAGAGTGTGACATTTTCTTTACAAGGTCACTCTCCATTTTAGTTTTCAATCTATATTGCTCTTTTGATTGTCAGTGTATGTTTGGATATTTGTGGATTTCAAATTTACGGATTTAATTTTCTTTTTTAGCAACCATATAACAGGTTTAGCTTTAGGTGAGTTTGTGAAAGAATTTTAATTTACGTGCACCTTGATTAATCTTTGAGAAATAAATCTCAATATTTATGAGCTGAAGCCCAATTACAGACAGAGTAGAGTCATATATATAAATAAGGGATCTATTATTTTACTATGATACAGACCTTTTATTTCCTGATCAAATTTTGATGATCTGAACTGTTTAATGTGTTTAAAATATATTTTTAAGTGTTAATGCGAGAAATCAGTTTAAAATAGTATCCGGAAAGACTTGATTTAAACAATTTTTCTTAAAACTGTTCCTATCAGCATTTATCAAAAACTGTTTAGATCAAGCTCTTCTCGATATTATTTTGAGTCGATTTCTTGACAGTACCCTTAAAAATATGTTTTAAATACATTGAACGGTTCAGATCATTAAAATTTGATCAAAAAATAAGAGGTCTCGAGTCAGTTGTAGTAACTAGTCATTTTAATCCATAATGATAGATCTATCAAACTGATCACTGTTGAAAGCCCCATATACAAATGTAAATCTAAAATCTATAACTTCCGAGCCAAGTGAAACATGAATCAATTTCATGGTTAAGAAAATTGGATTTCCTAAAATTTTTGTATCTTTTGGTAAGGCTTTCTGGCTGCATACGGCAAGAATTGCTTCTCTTTGGGGGAAATGAAATTCATATGAGTAATTTGAATAAGCAATTAGATTAGATCGATCAAACTGGCTATTTGCTACTTAATTGGCAAGCATGAGCGCACTAAAGCATAAACAAAGAGAGATTCCAAGGGTGTGATGATGGCAAAGCACCCAAACGAATTACAAGTGTAGACACTGGGCATGCTTAATTCACATATTACATTGTCATTGATTCATAAGTCTCTTAGAATAGGATTTTATCAGGGTTTAAATTTCGTTGATTGTGGATCTAGAAATTACTTGCTCATTAGATGATTGACAATGTCATAAAATATGAGACGTACTTATTTCTATTAGCCAAACAATTAAATATATTTATAAATAAAACAATTTATTATATATGGTCGCAACACCATCTTTGTATAAAAGCAATGCTAAACATAAAATGCTTAGGCAAATTCTGAATTTCTTACAATATTTGATATGAAGAATATGACAAAAGTGGAACTTTTTGTACTGGTCATATTTAAATTAAAGTTTGGCTATTTTTTCTTGAATTTATTAATTACTATTCTTGAATCATGTAAGTAGTGGCAGACCATAAGAGGGGGAGGTGGTTAGTGCCACCTTCATTCCATTCTAAAAGAATATTTTTTTTTCAATACCTAAATGTTTTTTGTTTAAGAGGAGTAATTCAGTGCTTTTGAAACACCACCTGCCACAAGTGTTTCGAGTCCCCTTTTTATCACACATTTATGTAAAATTTATACTCATGCCATATGTGGTGACAAAGATATACACGCACCTTGTTACAATGCCCATGAAACACTGAATATTTTATTATTATTTAAGTTAGTTAATAAATCTACACAATAAAAATGAGTTGAGACGAACGGTAATAATGAATGAGCAGTGAAAAGTGACGACTCAATTTAACATCACCTTCAAATTTAATTTTTGGGTCCGCCACTGCATGTAAGACTATTTAATGTTGTAAATGAACATTCACAATTTTATATGTCAAGAGGGTCTTTGCCTAGATAATTATTAATTGAAGGTACAATTAAAAGAATGTATTATTCTAGCCCATGTATAATCAAAACCAAAAAAAGGGTTTTTTAAATTCATAATAGCAACTCCAACATGAAGGGGCTAAATCCTTCGTCCTGGCAACAACCACATTTAGAATTTTCAACAGCTTCAAACGGAGCTTCAGTTTCCGACCCATATTCTATGTGGATTTGACTTCTTTCTATTTGCTTCAAATTTGACATCATATGCCAAATTAAAAACTTAACCTTTAAAAATGCAAAATAACCACATTAGCTTAAAATAAAAATGGAAAATGGTATAAGATTATATAATTTGACATTATAATTAGAGAGAGAGGTTTGTTGATGTTAAATTTCAATGTCAAATTATCAGAATAAGTCTTTAAATAAATTGTATAATTGAATTTGCTCTAACTTTTGACATTGTCAAACCCTCACCCCCCATGGTAGCTCTGGGCTATTTGTTAGAGGTAATGTTATTTATTTCGTACTGTACAGACCGGTATTGATTAGTACATTTTTCACTGGTCTCACAGCGGTATCTGGTTATCGGCGTACCGTTCCGACTACTATAATGGCCTAGCTAATATTAACCGGTACCGTACTGTTCTGTATTTTTTAAAACACAATACTTTAATAATTATTTAGATAACTATACATAAATTGAGACTAAAATCAGCACTTTTTATGTTTGGTGGTTTGTTTTTAAGTTGTGAGACTTTATTTTATAGAAAAATTGATTAAAAGGACAAATCTGCACTGATTTGGTCCATTAATGACATATTAATTTAATTTATGTGTCAAGGGAGAATTTTAATATCTGAGGTCTTTTTATAAACGAATTTACCCTTGAACGTGAAGAGATAATTTTATCTGATAATGTTATTATTTGAAAACTAACAAATAATGTTGTTTGTTAAGTATCTGATAAAAACGATATATGATGTTAACTGATAAACACTAACAGATAACTTTATTTAATAAAATTATTATTTCAAAACTAAAAGATAAAATTATTTTCTTAATAGGCAAATCGGATAACATTATCTGTTGGTATGATATATCTATTACTCAAATTAGAAAGCATAAAATATAATTTTATTTGATAATATTATTATTTCAAAAACTAACAGATAACATTGTTTGTTAAGATATCTGTTTAAATCGACAAATATATTGACTGATAAACACTAACAGATATAGTGATATAGTAAACAAATAAAGTTTACTGTTAAGATATCTGTTAAAAACGATAGATAATGTTAACTGATAAACATTAATATGTAACTTTATCTAATGAAATAATCACTTTTATATATAACGAATAAATAATATTATCACGTGTTTATTAGAAGGATATTTTTTGAACTTTAGTGCCAAAAAGACTTTTGCCCTTAATTTAGTTTGAGATAGACTTATTCCGCTAAAAAGACGTTGTTATGGACTTTTGACTGAATCTCTCTTATTTTATATGTCTAAGATAAGTTTTTTTTTAAAATATTATTTGAAAAATATATATTAATTTTAGCAGTAGATCTGAAACGGTACGTCGGTATACACCGGTATCGATACATACCATATCAGTAACAAAATTGGTAAACTTACTAGTACGAGATTAATAACTTAGAGGTCAAAGGAGTGAGATGAAATTATCACCTGAGATAGTTTTCATAGTCAAGATTTGCTTACATCTTTGGATCCCGAATATCATATTCGGAGTCCAAATTTTATTCGTGTGGAGAGAATAAAATTATCACACCCCACTTTTTATTCATATTTTATCTCCTTAGATATTCCTTTCTTTGTATGCAAATATTATTATTAATTATAAGAATGTTATTATTAATTATAAAAATATCATCCATCTGCTTATATCTATCATATTTTATTTCTAAAAAAATACTCAAATAAACTCTTTATAATTATTCTACTTTTTATAATAAATCTCTTATTCTACTATATATCTCCGTCCTACTACACCATATCTCTTCCACATTTTTAATTGCTAACAAAAAACCTGTTAATATAAATTGCAAAACACATATTTTAAATTATTTTTTTAATAACCAATTTACACGAATCTCACATAGTTTGAATATCACTATAACAGTGTAGAAAGCTGGAATATAAAATAGTAGACCCATCTTAATTAGTTTTAAATGTGTTCCAGCCAACTTTAAATAGCTTGAATTCACGCATTATAAATATAAACTTTTAATTTTTTTTTCCACTTGTAAAAATTTAACTTTTCAATTTTATATGAGATAAAAGAATGCAATATCGATAATAAAAAAATTATTCCCAATATTCGTCAAAATAGGATTTTTCCAGGGAATCAGTAACGAGACTGTTGCGTTTGCGTCTTAGCCCATCTTCGTAATTATTCCTCTCTCTCTCTCTCTCTCTCTCTCTCTCGCTCCCCTTCCCTTCCTTTGTTCTGTCTTGAGTGTGCGGCCTTCGAGCTCGACAGAAGTTGGTCTCTGTCTCTCTATTTATACCGTTGTACATGTCTACTTGTGTTATTTCTGTGCTATATATATCGATTTGTGTTAATGTTGGCGTGGTTTGCATCTTCAGGTTAAGAATTTGAAGAAGCGAGGCTGCAGCTGTTCAGATTTGACTGTAAGAATGCTTTGGCTTCTCACATTTAAGTTTTAATTTAACTTCCGAATGTGTTTGTACGTTCTGCGCTGGAAATGTTAATTTCGAGATTCAGTCTGTGTATCATGTACATATATGCGTAGTCCTATATTTGGTGCCCGATATTTTTTTCTTGTTGTGCGTCTTTCAAATTATGCTGTTATTGAACTTGAAAGTATGTAGTATAATGTGAGCAAACCTAAAAGCAGCTAAGAAGCAGCCAAGCATGCACGACATACACCAAACCAAACTAAGCCTTGTGGTTCCTGTTGATTGAGGTCAGCTACATGAATCATATTATGCCAATCCGCTCTGTCAATGGCTATATGTTTCTGTTCAAGATAAAATTACTTTTAATGGAAATGATAAGGTAGGATATGAACGTCACATGCTTGATATTAGTTCTCACAATATGTGAATTTATTGCTGCAATATAGACCAATGGGAGTTGAATATGTCATATTCTATTGTACTATGATAATTGATATAGCAGATTCATTCGAATGTTCAATTAACCTTGTGGATGCTCAAGGTTATAACCTGCAAACGAATTTCATTTGCTAACCATAGGAAGCGTCCAACATGCGATCTCTAGTGCTTCCTAAGATATAATCTTGCCCAACTGGTACCCATGAGGGCACTTTAAATTTGACTTTTTGCGGGGATCCTAGTAACTTATATAGGCATCACATCGTAGTGGAAGATATTGTTTGGGTGGTTTGGCGCATGTAAATAGTTGCCAATATGAGTCAACGAGCAGACTGCTTTTGTTTGGTAATTAGGAATTGGTTTGCAAAAGGGAGAGAAACAATAAGAAGGAAGGAAAGTCTTCCAGTAGGAGGGAAGTTAGAAAACAAAGGAAAAAAGTTTACATTGTACACTACCTGATGGAGAATTGAAGCAGGAGGTTTTTGGAGACTTTTTAAAGTCCTATGGTTGCTTTCTTGCCACAAATATTAGATCATTGCAGTTTTAGGATCAAAGAAATCGTAAAGAGGTTCCGGAGGTTGCGAGAATTCAAACCAAGGGAAACTGTCTTTTCTATTACCAACTGGGTGCTTCACAAAAAGGGTTCGCCAAGGGCCTTCGCTGGAACAATGTCCTCAATCTAAGCTTACCGAAGGCAGTTATCCTTAATGACAAATGTGTAAGGTCATTTCACCCGTAAAGGATCATGCCTAGAACAGCCATTCCAAGAGCGTGATCATGGAAACTTGATTCCACTTAACTATCGCCCTTATGCCAAGGCCATCCTCATTCTTAGGGTTACAAAGTCCTCAAGTCTATGCTTACCCAAGGCAGTTATCCTTAATGACAAATGTGTAAGGTCATTTCACCCGTAAAGTATCATGCCTAGAACAGCCATTCCAAGAGTGTCTGATCGTGGAAACTTGATTCCACTTAACTATCGCCCTTATGCCAAGGCCATCCTCATTCTTAGGGTTACAAAGTCCTCAAGTCTATGCTTACCCAAGGCAGTTATCCTTAATGACAAATGTGTAAGGTCAATTCACCCGTAAAGGATCATGCCTAGAACAGCCATTCCAAGAGTGTCTGATCGTGGAAACTTGATTCCACTTAACTATCGCCCTTATGCCAAGGCCATCCTCATTCTTAGGGTCACAAAGTCCTCAAGTCTATGCTTACCCAAGGCAGTTATCCTTAATGACAAATGTGTAAGGTCATTTCACCCGTAAAGGATCATGCCTAGAACAGCCATTACAAGAGTGTCTGATTGTGGAAACTTGATTCCACTTAACTATCGCCCTTATGCCAAGGCCATCCTCATTCTTAGGGTTACAAAGTCCTCAAGTCTATGCTTACCCAAGGCAGTTATCCTTAATGACAAATGTGTAAGGTCATTTCACCCATAAAGGATCATGCCTAGAACAACAATTCCAGGAGTGTCTGAGCGTGGAAACTTGATTCCAATTAACTATCTTCCTTTTGCCAATGCCATCTTGGTTTACATGCATCGTCCCAAGTTTGTCAAAAGAAAAAAGAAGGTATTTCCCCAACAGTCTTATTAGTATGAGCATGAACTTGAGTACTAGTCCTCATAAGTTGGCCCTCAAGCCGTGCCATTAACACGATAGATCAAACCGTGCTTGTAGCAAGTGTTTTTGAGGTTGATGCTAATTGATTGTACTGTAAGTGTACCACTTTAGGTGTTTTTTCCTTCCCTTCTTTAGGAATTAATCTCTCTTAATATGTGGCTTTCAATAAGGGTGAATTGAGAGGGCTAACATTTTGCTTAATTGCTTGAGGTTCCTGAATCTGATCTTGTCTGACGATGATCAGTCAATACAAAAAGAACTGGCGTTGGTGTCCATTTCACTAGATTATCAAAATAGTTTGTTTAAATTGATGTACTGTTCTGGATTGACTTTTAAGTGGAAAGATCTGATGCAAGCGTGAAGGCAGGTTTCAGTAAAATCTGTTGTTATATTCATCTTGTGGTTTGGCCACATTTTACACCGTAAATGGGACATGAGTGACATGGCTTAAATTCTTATCTTCATTAAGTAATTTTTGGAGTCTTTTAATCCTTTTTTTAGCTGAACTGAAGGCACAAAGAGAACACTGTTCCTGTTCGTGTATCCACTAATTATTTCCAATATGATTAATCCATATAATTTCCGATGGAAATACTTATCTTTTCAGTAATATTGACAATGTTACGGATAGTGTATCTCGTTGATCTAGCTCCAAGTAGAATGCTCTTTAGCAATGGGACTAGGACGACGGGGCTTGGCTTGTGCATTAAGCTTATTACTCACAGCTGGGTCTTGGGAATATATCCGTAACACGAACCTTGAGAACTATTCTCAATCGAGAAAGAAGTGGAAAGTATACATTTATTTAGTGATGTTAAGAGGAAAGTTTTCGTGTTTATTGTCTAGTTTCTAGGTAGCCAGTCTTTTGTTGCTCGTTGACGTCTCATAGAAGGACAAAAACATATCTCCCACTTCCTACTATCCGGCCCAAACCTTTTGCCTTTTAGTGAGTTTTGCATGATCAACAACAATAACTACATGTCTAATATGTGGGAATAGGGGAGAAGCATGATTTCCTATATCTCTGCTCAAAAGTCTGGTTTGTATTGGGTGGATTGGTAAGTGAAAATTGTGAAATGAGTTAAAATGGTTAGTCCTCTCCTGTTCCTTTTGTGCTTGCACCACCTGTTGGACATTATTGCTTGCTTTGTTAGGGGAATGATGCACCTGCTACTTTTTTGTCAGCTTCGTTTATCTTCCCCATTAAACATTCACGAGAAGTTGCCCCTCTGTCTCCACATAAGTGCGGGTCTATAATTACTTGCTTGAATTTATACTCTTTGCCCTCTGCTGCTTGCCATGTAAAGTTGGCTTCTGTAACGAAGAGGAATTCTTCCATGGTGTTGAGCATTATCATCTGCTTTACATGACTTTTTTCCCCATTAAAAGTAAGTATTCAGGCTTTATATAAAGAATGTCATGTGCCTTATTCATGCTTATCATTGTCTTTCTTGATGTTTCAGGGTTGTGGTATAAAGTGTACTTATGCTTTTGTTTGCTGCTAAGTGAGAAAAAGTTAAATCAAAGAGCCATGCAGAAGGATCATGGCAGTAACCCAGCAACACCTACTGGACGGCTTCGGCACCGTAGACGTTCAACTGAGGTAGGTTGCTTAGCTTCACCCTTTGTTTATTTGTGGCAATCTCTTATATAGAACTGCTGTTGTGCAATCTGTTGCTAATATTTGTTATATTGGTTAACCTTGTGAAATTTGAGTATTACCACTTATTGATGAAAACTAATGTATATCTGGGGCCCGAGGCTCATGAAGCCATCAGCTTGGTTTCTTCGAATAGACAGAGTTGGAGTGGTCGTTTATCACAATACATTTTTGAATATCACCTGGGATGAGAAGATGCAGAAACTCTTGAAAACCGTGTATTGGTTCTTCTGGATGCTGGAGTGCTCATGAAGCCATCAGCCTGGATTTTTGGAATAGACAGAGTTGGAATGGTCGTTTATCATAATACATTTTTTGGTTATCACCCGGGATAAGAAGATGCAGAAACTCTTGAAAACGTTGTATTGGTTCTTCTGGATGCTAGAGTTAATGTCTTCTTTTTCTGTTTCCTCTTTTGGCGTTCAGGTTCTTCCAGACATTGGCAAAGAAAATGGAAGTCCTTTGCTCGTTAATGATCAAAACAAATACAGATCAATGCTAACTCGCATATATTCATCAATTTGGATGATTGGGGGCTTTGTACTCATAGTATACCTGGGTCATCTCTATATCTGGGCCATGGTGGTGGTTATCCAAATTTTTATGGCAAGAGAGCTGTTCAGTCTTCTCAGGAAATCCCATGAAGATAGACAGCTACCAGGATTTAGGCTATTGAATTGGTATGTTATACCACCAGATTCTTATCATATTCAGCTGTAAACGGAAGATTGATGTATATATGGGAAAGCTATTCTTGAAGATGGCCCATTGGTTGAATACCAACTAGTGAGCTATCCTTAATTCTAAGTGGAAAAGACATGCGTTACATGTTAGAAATCTAAAGTTCGGCTCATTTCAGTTTTTATCTTTGTCACAAACGTATCATGTTGAGCAAACATGCTTGGATCTCTGTGTAATGTGCTTTTTGGTATTCTTGTCTTCTTGATTTCTTTTGTACAGTTTTCTTCTATTAATAATATATTGTTGCTGCTCAATAGTAATAAAAAACAGTATCTTGTAATGGGCAACTTGTCTACGTCTGACCTGTTTTTGAGGTTTCCGCAAAGTCCACTGGACATCTGTCATGGTCTCCAAGATGGTTCGGTTTGTTCAACTTCAACTTGTTGTTTCCAGGCACTTTTTCTTCACCGCCGTCCTGTTCGTATATGGGCGTTTTCTCAACCAACAGCTCGTCAACACTGTTACTTCTGGCCAACCCTTGTATCAGCTTGTGAGCAGTTTTATCAAGTATCATTTGGTTACCTGCTATTTCTTGTATATTGCAGGTGAGTTTTATTATATTTATCTCCTGCAATGAATCGGAGGAAACTTTGCATTGAGCTTCCTCTTGTAGATCTGTATCTGTAACATCAGACAAGGATGAAAATTCATGCATAATGCGTTGGCCATTTGTATTAAAAAAAACTTGACATTACTCTTGTATGCTTAATTTTTATGTTTAGTGCAGGCCTGACATATCATTTGTGATTCCTTGCTGCTGATCTCAGGTTTTATGTGGTTCATTCTTACACTAAAGAAGAAGATGTACAAGTATCAATTTGGCCAGTATGCGTGGACACACATGATTCTAATTGTGGTGTTCACGCAATCCTCCTTCACCGTAGCCAACATTTTTGAGGGAATTTTCTGGTAACGTATGCTTCAAAGCTTTTGGTTTTCAAATTAACCCTACTCAAAATATGCAAACCATCTCTATTGTTATTTTATACTATCTACTCTCCATATAAAATGCATTAAAGAGGCGTCTTTACACGCCCTTACATGTTCTTTTTTCTTTTTCTTTTCTTTTTGATAACCAAGGTATCCGGCCGACTTAGGACCAAGCTGGGTAAAGCTTGAGGGAGTCCCCACCTAGTGCGGACTAGTCCTTGGGGCCCTGATCTGATCGACCGGGCAAATTTGCAGTGTCCCCAGGTGTTGTTGCCGAGTTTCAACCTCGAGAAGGCCGGGTTTAGAGCTCGCCCCGATCTCCACTCGGGCAACCCCATGGGGTTCCTTACATTTTCTTCTTGTTATGATGAATCACGATGACAAAACAGAAAACAGAGCGATTCCACAAATACTAGGGATTTTAGTGGCTTGGCTTAAAGCCCCCAAATACCCCTTCTGTAGGAAAACCGCATTACATGGGTCAGATCAAGAGGTGCCTGCCTCTCTATTTGCCCATTAATTGGGGTGGACAATGAGCCATGAGCGTAATCTAGGTTGAATTTTGGAGACACTGCTCCTAGCCCTTGTCTTGTTTTTCTAATTTTTTATAATAATGGGAGTAGCAAAGTGGTCATGCTTGTGCTTAACACTCTCAGGTCAGGTGTGTGGAGACTTGTTAGTTAGGGTAACACAGTCACGTGCACATCCAAACAAACAAATAAAAGGTGAAAAAAAATAGTAAAAACTAAAGACTTGTAATTTTTGGGAATCTTTTCTTTTAGTGAAATGTGGCAATAAGAATTATGGCCATGTTTACCTCCTTATACTTTGGGTAATTAGTACCACCTTATTTTAATTTCCTTTGGTATTTCATGAGGAATTATCAGTTATGCACCGTACCTCTTTCTAGGCCGTTTGGTGTCTTCGAGTGATTTTAACTGTTTGGAATTTCATGTTGTTTCTTTCTTTCTTCTTGCCTTCCCTCCACCTTTTCAATTGAATGTATTGAACTCGAATATTAATAGACGAACATTTGCTTTTAACACAGGTTCCTCCTGCCAGCATCACTTATTGTTATCAATGATTGTGCTGCTTATTTCTTTGGATTCTTCTTTGGGAGAACCCCTTTGATCAAGTTATCTCCGAAGAAAACTTGGGAAGGTTTCATAGGAGCATCTGTTACAACTATTATTTCTGCGTTTGTGGTGAGCATTTTTGTATGTCCTATTAGAGATGACATTGCGAATTTAGAAGCACTTCATTTTCCAAGGTACTTGATAATATGAGTTAGTACTAGAAGGTGCATTGCTCATTAGTAGTTTTTCTAGTAGGGTTGTAACTTCTATTGCTATTAGAGTTTGGCTCACATTGGTGCATTATTTCCTCCAAAATAGTATAGGAACTTGGGCAGCCACGTGGTCGTTGCCAATTTGATATAACACTTGGTTTTTGGTCCTCAACCACCCGCTTTGGTCCAAAATTTTTAAGACAACTTGAAGGGATATTGCTGTGGGGTAGGAAGAACCCTACTGCTTTAACTCACTTACTGCTCAGCCCGAGTTGGATGCTTAAACATTGCATTAGAGTTAGGCTTTCGAAGCCTTTTTAAGACAATTCTCAATTGATTGATTATCCCTTTGTTTAGGCCTCAAGTCCACCTTATTTTGTTGTGATCCATGTGTTCTGGATACTTTGCTTACCTCCCCACGTGCAACATCATTAAATATCACCTCCAAAACTAGTATATAAACCTGGGCAACTTCTACACTGACTGACTCTTGATTTTGAGTTGGATGCTCTAAGAAGTTCCAACTCTCGTTTGGTAAACCTAGTTTTAATTTCTGTGGAGAAATTACAAATAGGCACACTGCCTTGCATTGGTCTCACAGGTCCTGACTTGTACTGAAATCTAACCTTGAATAATGTGCTAGTGTGTTGTTTGTTAGCATTACAGTCATAGCTGATCGCCTTAGAATCTTTTAAAAATGTGATGTGCACTTTAACACTTTTATTTTCACCGATATAGATTCACTAAAGTCAGAACTTAATGATATATGTCAAATAAGATTCAGTATATTTGCTGTACTCGTGCTTTTGGGATTTCCTATGTGTGATTAATTTCTAATTTTTCACAGCTTGCAAATGTCATGGGTCGCTATGAGTGGCTAACATGTCCGAGGAAGGTGAACCCTATGATTTAGCATTATAGCATTCTTTTCTATAAATGTCTTTGTGTGCAAGTTGAAGAAAGTTGCCTCTATTCACCTGTTTTGCTAATTCATACAGGATTTGTCAACCGGTTGGCTTCATTGTGATCCTGGTCCATTGTTTAAACCCGAGTACTTCACTTTACCAGGATGGCTTCCTAAATTGGTAAGTGGACACTCACTGGCTACGAACTCGAGCTCAAAAGATCTACTTCTTTGACTGATATTTAGTGATTTGTGACTAGCGGACATTTACATTTTCAATTTGTATGAATTAACTAATAAGAGTGGTTTTACTGTGATCTCAAACGTCTGAGTCATTGTCGACTTGAAGTACTTTTGTATGAACTCCCAAGTTCAAGTAGAGTAAGAAATTGCTAGCGAATGGTCTGTCTTCTTCTTTATTCATTTTTCTTTATCTTGCTTGTTAGAATAAGAATGATTTAAAAGAACGTAGGCAAAGTAAATTAGGTGCGTTGCATGTTTCTTTACCTGCTATTGAGAAAGAAAACTGAAAACTGACTGGCTATTTAACACACTATTACATGATTCCTGCATAACTCCCTCCAGTAGATGAATTATTTTTTATGTATATTGCTACTGAGCTTTAAATTCCAATTCTTACTTGTGTGCGAAGCTAATGGAGGATCCTCTGTATTTACGTGCCCTGAAAACCCACTACATGCATCCCTTGATATAATTACTAACAGTGTGATCTATATATAGTATGCGAGGCGGCAATAGGCAACTTCCAACTATGGTTTGAAACAAGATTTCCCTCGCATAACAGTCAATAATTTGATCCTTCCTTCTGTAATGTGGCCTTAGTCAACAATTGCTTAAACCCTGTCTGTAACCACAAGTTCTTTGAAAAGCTACAGCAGAAGAAGAATGATATGAGATGCAACAGCCTACTGCAGAGCACACAGTTACCTTTTGTGAATGATGCCTCTTGCAGGGCTAACCCAGAATAAACAACCCTAAGATAATGGGGTATTTCATCGTTGATCCTTGAAACCATAACACTCGGAATGACTTAGATGCATTCCAGGAAATATTCAAACTAACTCCCTGTATAAGAAGGCAGGAGAATGATCTCGAGGCAGGCTGAGAATGGCCATATTATTGTATGATTAGTAGATATGCTTGGAAAATGACAAAAAGAGAAAGAGCTGTGGAGTCCCTACAAATGGATTGATAGGTTCCAGCGTAGGTAATTTGAAACTCAGGTCACAGCTGGTGAGAAATACGTGTCTATCTGTTGGACTCATCTATTTTGCCTTTCTATGGACACTAGCAAAACTTGGTATGGATAGGTCCAGCAGGCAGCAGGTGTACCTTGTTTATCGGTCTTTAAGTAAATTTTATTAATGTTCTGGAAAAAAGGAGGATAGATCCAGCAGGATAGGCGCCTGCAATTCCTCAACTGGCAAACTACTTGGTGAACGTGGGATAAACGACCAAATTGGTATTACTCTTTGGGATTAGGTCCAGCTCGAAACTAACCTGACAACCTTGGAGAATAATTCAGAGTGGAACTTACGGATCATATTGTTGTACATTTGTAACTGACGGAGTATATGATTTGGATAGCTATAGCCCATGGGCCTAGCAAAGTAAAAATTGGGATAGGATCCTATAACTTATGAGATCTCCCCCAGCCTATAGGTCTTTCTAACTCCAAAATCTCTGCAAATTTCTCAATCGTGCATGAAAAAATTGTCAAGTGGAAATAGGACCACTTTGTAGTAAAAGGAGAATAACATCAAACCAATTACAACATTATCATTACAGAAAGAATAACGTGGAAGATTGAAACTGAAGGACATTGTGGGGATATCATTAGAATGTGGCTACAGCTGATGAACAGTGAAATTCTGCTAATACTTTTTAGGATCTAAAGGTGATTTATGAGAGATTGAGAGTTATTTAGAGATTATTGGGTTGTAGAGAATGGTGGTCATTCTAATTCCACTCATCTTTTCATAGCTAGGGAAGCTTTTAGTAAACATCGTATCAGGGCTTGCAATTCACCCCGAGAAGTTGGGGAAGCGACCCAACCTGCTTCTTACGGGATGGGTATGGGATGCATGGAGCTGGGGTTGTGAGGAGTGTGGGAGTTAACAAGTGTATAATGACTCTTGCTTGGGTAGAAGGCTGGTTATGGCCACTCACTACCTGCTGCAAATGCACTTGTTTAGGTTGATGCCCTGCCACATAAAACCCCTACTCCATAAATTTGATAGCTTATGATGTTACTTCAAAGCTTTGCCCCTTAAAATAATTTCTACATGCATGACTTGTGGCTCTTTCATCAGCCATAGAAATTGACTTTTTCTTTTTTTGGCAATAATAAAATGTGGTGTATGGTGCCACTAGCTAATAACTTAGTTCCAAGTGTCATGTGCTGTTTGAAGAATACATAAAAAGTTATCTGTGACATTACAAGTGTCATATGAGTATACACCTTGTTCTCCCTCAAGGTTGGGATATCATACTGCTGGGACAGATCTTCAGGAATTTGAGTACTGTGGTTGGGGCTGATAGAGGGATTCCCATTTTGAACCACACCGTATCGCCGATGTCGTGTAGACTAGGATTTTGAATTAAGTTTATGGTTCTCTGTAAGTTATTTTTCGTATGCCATTGACAAGGCATTAAATTTAGCAACATTAGTCTTGTTATGTCTTGTTACTCTATTGTAAGCCACACTTTTACTCAAAGCATGAAGTCTTCTGCCTTGGCATTTTCTTTCCATTAACCAGTATGGGATTATATTACGGAGGGGTGAGGCAATTTATGAAAGCATATAAGCATTTTTGTTGGGATGTTAGGGGTGTTTTGGGGGTAGATTTGGAGTGTGATTCTTGGGATGCTACTTTCCAGACTGAAAATTTGAGATGCTGATGAGAAGTCCTCTTGGCCTCTCATGACTTGGTATCACATGTTCAGGAGGGCAAGAGATTATATGTGGTACTTGTGGTCTTTTTTTAGGTTACTTGGATAGTGCCAAAAATGATGGATAATTTGTTTGTTTGGTGGCATCAAGGTTAGGAGTGTTGTGAGAAAAAATCTGGACAGTGGCTGCTTGTACTAAATAGAAGACATTTTTAAGTGTTAGGAGGCTTCAGCTCATAAGCCATGTGGAGGTTGGTTGTCTACACGGTACTCTTAGCTTTTGTATGCTGTGTCTTTTTTCATTGGATAATTGGAGTCTTCCATGGTTTTTTCTACATTCCTCTGTAGAGCTTCCTTCTCTATGCTATGGTTGCTACCTTTAAATTTATTCTGGCACTTCTGTTACGTACATCTGCTTATTGAAACCGATGCTTTAGCATGTCATTTTTCTCTGCAGTTTCCTTGGAGAGAAGTCCAGATTTTGCCTGTTCAATGGCATGCAATGTGGCTTGGTCTTTTCGCATCAATAATTGCACCTTTTGGAGGTTTTTTTGCAAGTGGTTTCAAGAGAGCTTTTAAGATTAAGGTCTACTGTTTTTTGTTTTATATATGGCCAAGGGACAACTGTGTGGTGTAGATACCATTCAAGCTCACAGATGTTGATTCATTTTGGCCTTTTCTTTCTTGTTTCAGGATTTTGGTGATAGTATTCCTGGGCATGGTGGAATTACAGATAGAATGGATTGCCAGGTAAGCTATTCTGTGCCTGGTGAGAATAAAATGTACTGCTTAATGCAATGCCAGGCAAAAAGGAAGAAACAAAAGTAAAGGACGGCAAAAAAGAAATATGTGGCTTTTCCTAATTGTTTATTATCCACCCTTTGTTTAACAACTAGTATTGGGCTTATTATCCAATCATTCGTTTTTTCTTAATATACTTTTGGAAAAGTTATTTTTTTTGGTTCTAAGAAGGCTGATCTGTTTAATATTTTATTTGTAGGGTGTTTATGTTTATGCGTCACATATTTAACCAGTACAAAGAGAGAGAATATTTACTTGGACTGAAAAGGCAGTTAACAATTAGTAAACCATTAAAAAAGATCACAATGCTTGCTGCTCAAGTCCAACTAAAGGGACCTCCAAAAATAACATGGAATAATGTGAATGTTCACGTGTGCAACAACTTCTTGTTGATAAGATATTACAATGCTCAATCAATGTTCCAATTATGAAAAGTGTCCAGGAGATCCTTGGCTTGATACATTTTGCTATACTATGCTTATTCCACTGTTTTGATAAATAGAATTTTCCAAGTACAAAGGAATGCGTGAGAATTGGCATCATTAGTGTTCGATGTCAAGGTTATGCAGTGGGTTTGTGTTTATTGACTTTCAATCTTTGTTGGAATCTTTATACTCTCGATGCTCCTTGTCCTTTTGCTTTGAGTTTTGCTCCCACATGAATTAGTGGCACGAAAAATGCATTGAAGTTTAGATTAATTTGACAGATGTGGATGATTGAGAGTGAATTGGCTGGTTGTTATGTTCTTCGCGATGTATGGTGGGCGTTTGGAGGTCTGGAGATGGAACGAGCACCTTGAATTTGAAGGACCCTCAACCTTATCCAACGATACCCTCAGTACTCTCTTGGAGGTTGGGTGGCTCGAGTGCCTCATCGTCACCCTCACCAACCACCATGGTTCCGGGCTATGCTCTCGGCCTAGGCTGGCATGAGAGCATTTGGGTACTTGTTGGAGATGACATTGGAGTCTGGATTGTGGGTTTTGAGTCATAGGAGGAACGCGCTTGGTGGAGGGTCACTCCACTGGGCAGTTGGTACTGTAATTGGAATAGGTAATGCGCTCAAGCAGAGATTTTCTTGACGAGTGAACAAGTGTATTTGGAGATGTCTCCAAGGTCATCCCTGAGACACTAACAAGGCCAAGGCACCACTTAATTTTGCTGCAACTTCTGTGCCAGAGAGACACCAAGTGGTGTCACTCAAACGAGTTGTCGGTATCATGCATGTGATTTATAACGAGAGGTGATGTGCTCATGTACTTAGCTTGGTCGAGCCAAGGGAGCGCGTCGAGCACGCATAAGCGAACGAACCAGGAGATGTATTTGTGATTGTCCCAGAGCGCCTACACTTGAGGCTTAGGCATCGTCTAAGTGAGCCTCACCCAACGTGACTCTAACCTGGAGTGTTGAGAATCGCAGACCCCATTATCGACCTCACGTAGAGACTTCTGACCGAAAAGGTTCCCTGCACGTGCCATCCATACATGTGCCAGACACATCCAAACACGATAGGTTCACACTACCACTCAGTTGGGGACACGGTACGGACAAATGAGGAGGTCAGATCGCAATTATAGAAGGTTGTAGCAGGTTTGCTATGGATAATTAGTTCTCGATACTTATTTAGTGATAGTTGTTTTTTATGTTGATGGAAATGTTAGTACTCTTGGGTGTTTTTTTCTCTCCAAGTTGATAATAATAATTTGTTTCGTCTATTATGTGAATTTATATTAGATGCACGTGACATGGTATATTAGTTCCAAGTTCAAATGTGCCTAACGTGTCTTTGTTCAACTTGAGAGAGATTCCTTTTGTACTGTGTCCGGTATCTCTTAACAGTGCTGCTTAAGACACGTGGAGGTCGTTGATTGGTCCACAGGATAATATCTCACGAGAATGACACTTAGCTTCCAACTTCCAAGTTCATGAAGATGATGACGTGGCATCCATGTTAGAGATCTGAACCCATATGCCCTGAACAGTAAACCAAGGTCTTTTCAGACTTAGATTGGTTTGATTGACCTCCATTTTGTGCTGAAAATCTTACGATGAGAATCAAGTGGTACTTAGTAGCATAAATATAAATTGAATTAACCTGCATAGATTTTTCTAGTGCTGTTCTTAATCTTTTTTACGATAATGTTATGGCATTGATTTCCGTATTGTTAAGAGTTTGTCCACATTGATTAATTATTACTTCAAAAAACTAGTATATACCAAATTATTTTGGGTTGGATGCTTTAACACGTATTACATGTTTTTCCAAATAAGTAATGTACATATTTCTTTTCTAGTGCTGTGCTCAGTTTGACCTATTCGTGCAGATGGTCATGGCAGTTTTCGCATACATCTATCACCAGTCATTTATCTCGCCACAAAGTTTATCAGTTGATAGAATTTTGGACCAGGTAAGATTGTCTACTCCTATGTTCAATTGCCCGTGGACATAGTTTGTGTTTCAGTTCAGATTCAATCATTAAACAGCAAGTTACATCTGTGTTACTTCCATGATGTAGATAATGATGAACCTTACTTTTGAGGAGCAGCAAGCTTTGTTCATAAAGCTTGGGCAGATCATCCAGCGTAGGTCGTTTGAAGAGTCTTAATTAAATCCACAAGAACGGCAACCTCTTCTGTATTTTATGCACATCTCTTCCTGGCAGGCCGTGTACATGGCGCCGTTCACAATGTCACAATTTCCTCATCTGCAACAAATTTTATTTAGGTTGAGGTGTCCACTGCAGTGCACAATCTATAGTGCACGCCACCCTTTATTTATACTGCATATACTTTTCGATGGACAGTTTGTTCCCCTCTCTCTCTCTCTCTCTCTCTCTCGCTTGATTGCATGCCATGAGATTGGTCCATGTTAATTCAGTTCATGTTTATGCTGATTCAATATGAATCATTGCGTGGAAGGGTATTGTTTGTTGCTACTAAAGCAATCAACGGTTTTATAATTTATTTTTTGAGCAGATATGTGATTCGTGAGATGTACAGGAAAAGCCGAACTATGAGGATTAGTCTTGAATGTTTTAAATCTTCTGAATTGATCAAGTTCTCTTCCAGTGCAATTGCAGCAGGAGTGTTTTTTTTTTTGGCTGATGAATGTCATATGGAGAAAAACTTTAGGACACACTTCCATTACTTTTTGGTCAATTTAAGCTGTCCATGTCCATCCAAACTGAACAAGTTTTCACCATACAACTAGAACATGAAAATTTCTTCCATCTACTAATCAATGATCATAAACATGATTCACTGCCCAAAAGACACATTAGACCGACACAGAGGTGATTGAAAGAGGATATAGAGTAGCACTAGGAGCTCACTCTCGTGTGGTTTGATGGGTGCAACATGAGATCTAGTCTTTTAGCCTGCGCTTCTCAAATTTAGAAGTTCCATCAACCCTATGGCGTGCTAGTGCTTTTTGGAAACCTCACTGGATTTTCCTCTGCCCCGAACAAGACATGCTTAATAACCCTGAGTCTGCAAATTTTTCTGACTGTGCCGTTCGGATTAGATTAAAGTTAAAGCCCATCTTGAGAAAATACCTACAGGTCCATGGCGCAATCCCTGCCTTGCACGTCCAGTCAAAGCCTCTCAAGCTGCTGGGTAAGGTCTCGTCTGATCCAGGCCAGGGAGAGCATCAACTAGCGAAATTGCAATTTTGAGCCGAGAGCCATCATACAGTGGTCCCACATGGTACCATTTTCACAATAATTGAATAAATCTACACAATCCCTAATGAGTAAAGTTTTTGCATCTCCACAAGCAGGTAATCAATCCGCAGCATCACTGATATTCAATAAGCTCAGAACCCTCAATGAGTTAGAAGGCAGGGTTGAAGTGCATCCCGGAGCTCCAATGCAAGACCATGCAAAGAAAAGGGCACAAACAGGCATCCTATGGAACAAACAGAATTCGAAAATAAGACCAATTCCAAATAGAATAGATGATGCTAAACCAATATCAAAGTAATTGCAACTCCTGCTGCTACTAGTTCAATAAAAAACTTGATCAAGACTTTTTGTCCACCTTTCTCTAAATCTCAACTAGGAAAAAACTAACAAAAACAAATTTCACTACCCTAATACTGCAAAAACAAGCATATAAGATATAGTACACTGCCGGAACTCCCACACACTTGGGGAAAATGTGGTCCAAAACCAACCATATCAATAAACATAATTGGAATTCATCTGAACATCAAAACAAAAATAGTTGCCTCTCGGCTTGCCTTTTGCCCCCAAAAACGTCTCACTGGGATTTTGGTTTCTCGATCTTCACATAAGGAAGAATCCCCATGAAATGGACAATCTTTGGGTTCCATTCCCGTTGCTGAGCCCGGCAAAACATCAAGAATGTGTTTGCAAAGTAAGAGTTAAAACCCATTAAGACATGCCACAAGGCATGACCCTGTGGGTTGAAGGGGCCACTTGATATCTCCTTGCACATTAAACGATCAAACAGCCAACACAAACTACCAACAAATATGGTAGCCGCGTACAATTTTGCAACCCGCTTAGCAGAGACATCTTGAGTGTAGATATAATACTTGTACATCCTGGGGATGCATAGGAGGCACAAGATTATGTAATGAACCTGGAATCCGATGCGAAAACGGATCTGGGAATGGGCAACAGCAAAAACAGCACCATAGAGAAAAAGGAAGGTGGGCATTGTACTGTGGTAGTGCCAATCTGGGGAGTAGAGGATGTAGATGTAGAGGAGCATTTCCCATACCATTGGCGTTTCATCACTTTGTTGTTGCCTGTGCATACATTTTGAAGATCATATTCAGGTGTGTAAGCCTCAAACATAATTAATCAAGTTAGAGAAATATAATGACAGAGTAATGATTTTTGTGAAGTTAGACAAATGTCGTGCCACCTTCCAAAACACAAGACAAATGTGTCTTTGTGCTGTGTGCAGATATATAGGTCCATTTACCCAGTTGTTTCAATGCTTTCTAAACTAGTGATAGCAGAGGTCCATGAAGGTGCAAAAGGAATGTAAACACAAAACACAAATGCAAAAAGCTTAATAATGATTGTAATGCAAACACCGTGACTTCGAATCCAAACCTTACATCATATTACTGTAGCGCACGTACATTAGCTTAAGCCTCCAAGCACGGACAAGCCTAGATCAGCCTTAGGTTTGTGAAAACTCACCCACAAGCACAACATATCAAGGGTTTGAGTGCGCGGTATTCACACTACAGTCAAGAATACTTGCTTCAATGAAACTATATTTACATCCATACCTCTGTTCAACAGAGTTGTAACATATTCTAATTGTTGCACAATGCTGTTTACATGATAAGGGGACAACGACAAAGAAAGAATGACATGAAATCAGTTCAATGGACAACAAGAAAGGAAGAATGACAGAAAAAGTACTTACACATGTTGCAATGTGGCATGGAATAACATGCTCCCAATGGCTAGTATCATATTTGATATGTGAAGAACGGTAAATCTCTTCTCAAAACGTTGTCTCAAGGCATTTATTAAGCCTATTAGTGCCAAAAGAATGCATGGAATATTGGATATAGTGTTGTAGAATTCTGCAATATAGGAAGAGTAGACGTAATTAGTTTCGCACCACTCGGTGGTGGATGTGACAGGACCCCAGAAGCTTGAAATTCCATCTCCCATTCTCCGATATAAATACAGCGAAACTGTGAAGATATTCAACCGCCTCCCTATATTACAATGTGGCAGTATTCGCAAGAAGCAATGATTTGTGTACCTGCATTAAAACATGCAAAATCTTATCAAGCCAACCATGGAAGAAGATATGTAACAGAACAGTTACAAGTTGTACTTCAAAAACCTGAATAGATATGGGCACGCAGGTATCAAATAATAATCAAATCTGAAAAATGTTCAGCCCAGACGCGAATGCCTCTAGACCTGATGATTAAGCAACTTCCCTCTGATTAAATTAATCAGAAACCAAAAAGAAGGTAGGTAATGTACCTAAATATAATGATTTAACAAAAAGTCTACTAGATGATTACACTTCCACAGTAGAATTATATATATTTAAACACATGTTAAGTACATGTAATATGCATTCAAACATGAAGCAATTAAGATTGATCTACATGGTAATAACAGCCTCGAACAATAAACAATCACAAACAATGATTAGGAAAACAAAAAGGCGAGAAGCCAGTAATCCCCGCCTCTGTTACATGGACTCAAGTAATCATGTTGAATGAAAGTTGGTAACTGGGACATATTGACCTCAATCCTAAAGTCTTAAGAGAGGACACTGCCTTTGACGGTAAAATAAAGTTTATAGTTTCTTGACAAGTAGGCTTTTTAGACATTTGCCCTTCAACTTATTCTAAATGTCCATGAAATCTGAAGAAGAAATTAGGTGGTGTCAAGTGGAACATCGAATAAAATAGGGAAGTTTCTCTTTATTCCTCATAGACGGTGCTACTATGGAATGTCAGGCTGTAAACGTACATAGCACATATTCTACCCAAAAAAAAAAAGTCTTCTGGTGTCCAACCTCTTATAACAGTATCTATGCAAGGTATACCTCTTCAAACTCCATCAAAACAATACTCTTGTGAGAAATAATGTACTGATCGTAATGGTAAGAAAGGAAGTTCTGTTAGAGGAGAAATCCAACCAAAATTTCGCTCACATACAAATTAAGTAGAAAAAAAATACTTGGAGTCCAATCAATTTAAGCTAATCGCGTTTGCTTAAAAGATTTCGAAACCCAAATACCATGTTCATTCAAAATTTAATGGAGATTCATTCTAACGATAAACCAAACAAAGTCGCAAACTCAATCGTCAAGCAACATCCAAATATACAAATCAGATCAAAGTCCTTATGATAAGAACAACGACACATGCAAATATTCCCACGGGTATGACACAACAAGCGATGTGCTCAGAGGATAAAGAAACCCTAGAAATATGAAGAACCATGTCACATAGGAATCTATAGTGTACAGATAAACATACCTTTCTCAGCATAAGAGCAAGCATTCTTTTCTTCTTCTTCCTAAAATCAATCGATCGAGAAAAGCATAGCAGGTTGAATGGCGGAGACTCCTGTTTCGACGATCGAGGCAGAGTACGGTCTCTTTTTTTTTTTTTTTTTAACACTATTTTTTTCTTTTCGTTGAGATTTCATTAAGGGTAAACTAAAAGGGTCACCCCCGAATTTCAGATAATTACAGAAACCTCCTATTATGTTTCAGAAATTATAGGCCTTTCTATTACTACAAGATTTGTTTGGCGAATGATTCTCTCAGAGAGTGTTTTATTTGAATGGTTCTACCAGAGAGTGTTTTATTTTGACATTTTCAACGTCCCAAATTTATAAACTTAATAAAAATTCTCCAACCCACCAATATTGCCTAAGCCCTCTATAACAAAGGCCACCCACTATATATATTTAATTTAATATTCCCCTTGGATTTCTTTCTTCTCCACACAATCTCACTCACCTCTTTGTAGACCTGTCTCATAGGATTAGAAACTTAACCCACAATAATGCACAAACCTTCAACCCATGGGTTCTCAGAGTGGATAGGGACGATAATACTATGCAAAATTAGAATTTTTTTTTAAAAATAAAGTAAACTTTTTAGCCGATCTTACTAATTTCATTCTTATTATTTATAGCAAGCTAACAAGGTAGAGCACCGAAATAGACAACAAAAGTTGAGAGTAAAATTATTGTTGTTTTTGAAACTCGAGAAATTGATGGGTAATTTTCTTTAGAGCTTCTATGAACAATAAAATTTTAGTTATTTATAGTATCTAAGTATCATGTGGCATTTATTCCTAAAATTACAAACCAATCATTTAGCATAAAAACTTATGGGTGAAACATCAATAATTTGTTAGGTAAAGTTCACTTTACCTGTTTCACTTTATTTGTCAATCCTTGACAACGTAACTCCCCTTATGATTTATGGATTCATCCACACCTATGACTTCATTACCGACTAACGAGCAAAATCTAAAATACTTGGGCATTTATTGGACTCCTCCTCCTCCTCCTCCTCCTCCTCTAATCACCCTTTGAAATTTTCATTGTTTAACCTAGTCGGCCAGACAATATTATACACACACACACAAGATCTATTTTGATAAGACGAAGATCAGTGAACAACTAATGAAGTTAACTCACTAATGCCTCCATAATTAAAGAGTTAAGAATTTTTCAAACATCATTCATTTACGGATGATAAACAAAGTTGCGAAAGCATAAATAGGAATATTCATTTCAAAATACCCAAGAAAAGTGTCAATCTATTATAATAATTCAAAATAGAGTTATGTTTACAATCCCTGTTGCTGGCCAAGCACTGCACAATTGGCAACAAAATAGTCCAACAGTAAGATTCAACTTAATACAACCAAGGACAAAATGTCCAGTAAAAATAAAACAAAGTCAAACAACAACATAATTGTCACTATTTTCATTACCTGAAAATATTAATTTTATAAAAATATCATTAGTACAAAGCTATTGTGAAAGCAAGTACTTATGCCAAGTTTATTGATAATCAATCCCAATGCGATTTATTGAAACTCATATCCGTGTTGTAGCTGAACTAGCCATCCACTATAACATAAACTTTCTTAATGATCCAAGGTCAGAGCTGAAGTCAAGTGTCAACGCATTTTACATTGCATAATACATGTCATATGATCAATTCATCATTTGTTCAATTAACGATTGTCAATCTTGTTTAGGAAAAGACACCGAATGACAATTGTTTACCTGTCTCTTGTGAACAGAAACTCACTATTGACTTTGGCGCTCGTCGCCTGAGCGCCGACCCAGAGTGGAGTTGCGAACACATCGATTGTCGCTGCCTCCATCACGATACTCAGCCTCACCACTGTCTCTAAGCCGCTCCCTTGTCGGACGTCTCCATTTATCGTTGTGCGAATCGGGCGGTAACACCCCATGTCCTGTAACTACATTGTTCCCACATTTTCCTAAGTAACTGCCCGCAACGTGGGGAACACGCTATGACCAAGGCGTGCCGAGCATCAAGCCCTCGACGACATGGTTGTGTAGTGTCACTTGGGAGATTCATCCCATGATTCATCTTATGTGCCAACCGTTTGGGTCAGACCAATTCTAGGGGCATGCGACAAGGCTTGAGGCACATTAGATGGCTTATCGAACCTCATGACCCAATATCAACTTATCTGAATTGACTACATCTAGCCCATCCCTAACAGAGATGGGCAGAGCACATACTTGAGCCGAAGGACCATACTTGTGCGTATCCTGCCCATTACACATGTATTAATATATCTATCTATCTATCTCACTCCATATATGCGACATATATATAGTTTGTGTATTCATATATATACATACAGAATGAAGATACACACCTTAAATGTGTAAGGGTTTGCAATAAATGAGAGTGATAGAAGAGAGCAAGACCGCCCGAGAGAGATTGCGAGAATAATAATGCACCCGATGCGTTGTTGTTGCATCTTGGAAATGGTAAAGTGATAACGCACTTACGCCATGTGCTATGTTACCATTTCCAAGAATAACGCATAAAGAGAATACAAATGGCTAAAAATCTGAACCACTTTCAGGATAAATGCACGTCGCCAATGTGTTATTTTGAAAAGTTGTAACAATATTAAGATAACGCACATCCTATGTGCGTTATTTTGAAAAGTTGTAACGCCACTTTTACTAAACTAACAATGCATGTGTTCTATGCTGTTATAGTGTAGCACAATAAAAACTAACATTTTTCAAGTGCATTATACGGTATAGTGTTTACCCTATGCGTTATTTGCTTACATGAAAGGTAGCATGGCAACTGGCAAGTGCGGCCGCGTGAGCAATTTGCTCAGAGGGTAATACACATAGGGAGTGCATTTTTGTGCTAATTTTATAATTAGTTTTTGAATCAGCTTATTTTGCTGATTGGAATTGATAATAGTACTATTTTAATAACAAATTTTGAAATTTGAACTATGGCAGAGTAAAAAAGAAAGGCAGTTCTTCAGAATAATAATGAGAGAGATAAATGCTCAGTTTCGCCAAACGATAAGACAAGTCTTAGGAACGTTGATGAGAGAAACTAATTTTTTTTTATTTAGGTAAATTCATATTTTTTTAATATTGTGTCAAATTTATGTGAACTATTGATTTGAGATTTTTTATAAAAACAAAAACAATATGAATTAAATTTTTAATTTTTATAGAAAAGATAAATATAATTTTAAAAATATCTATTTGTTTTTTATTTTCGTATTTAGTACATTTTTAATAATGATTAAGCATTATTTTTTAATTTTAATTTTTTCATCAAGACAATTAATAATTCATCAAAACAAAATGCAAAACTAACAAATGTAATATCTTTGGATAAAGATAAAAAAATGATAGAATAATTTAGTTAGACACCTAACTTTTTTAATAACGCATATTCAAGTTGACATGGAGAGAGAGAGAGAGAGAGAGAGAGAGAGAGAGATGGATTTAAGGAGGTACGTTATATCAAAATGGGTGCTTCCCTATTAAACGGATCAGCGACGTGTTTCGGAGCACCCAATTATCGGCGGTTCCTTTGTTTATTGAATCCGAAAGGGAGTGTTCTAATTCCAATTTCCCCTTCTTTATCGTGTCTTGGAATTCTCTCCGGCACTCATCGTCCCCATCAAGAACTGAATGCTCTATTGGGCAAGTA